>CAUYPK010112247.1:0-48424 GCA_963574355.1 Loris lydekkerianus
GGTGTGTGCCACACCTTTTGGGCGCAAGACACGATTGTAAGAGGGACTTTACCTAAAAAATGCAATCAGTGTAACCTGGTTTATTGTACCCTCAATGAATCCCCAACAATAAAAAATAAAGAAATGAAAAAAAAAAAAAAAGTTGAACCATAATACATAACTCTGCAATTTCAGTTGGAAAATATGTGACGGATGATCCTCTAGGTTAGTGATTTTCAGTCAGTGTGCCAGGGCACACTAGTATGCCATGAACAGATCTCAGGTATGCCACAAAAATTTTTAAGATAATTAATTAATTTTTTTTTCAAATGAAGTTTAAAGAACAGTAAGTACAATCTTTCTTGTACTTTATTTTTTGATCAGCGTAATTTAAGTGTGTTGAGAAAGTTTATAGATTCAATGTGCCATGAGATTAAAAAAAAAAAAAAAAAAGGTTGAAAAACACACTCTAGGTCATTGGTTAAAGTTAAGCTCATAATTTTAAATACCAATAAAATAATCTATAGTATGACTATATCACAATTTTTCAACTATTCCTTTGACAAATAATCAAGTTCTTTTCAGCTTTATTTTCCACTAACAAGATGGAAATTCATATTTTTGTTCGTGTTGTTACATCAGAGTATTTGCGGTTTTATACAGTAGGTCCCCAAATGTAAAACCAATTAGCCAAATGTTTATCTATATACTTATATCTCTATAGACCTATAAATAGATCGATATCTATTAATATTTTTCTATAGAGAGGTATAGATGTTGCCATGATATTTACTTTATCTCTATTTGATTCAATCGGCCTACATTTTCAGATGAAAAACTTTTCTTAACACTCAAAAATAACAAAAAATTATGCCTTCCTTTACTCAGAAAACTTCAACCTCAAAACAAAATATCTTCCAAATCCAATCTAATCATTGTTACCAATGTGTTATTTCAAGGATAATTTTTAAAATTTTTTAGTGGCCTACCTTCTGAATTTTTTTCCTCAAACTTCTGACAGAATTGGACGTGGGCTCTGTCCACCACACAAATGGCCATATTAATAGACTCAGTTGTATTTGGTAAAATCAGTGGAAGAAGGCATTACTTACCTCACTTCCATTTAGACCATGTACAAAGACTCTTTTGTTCCTGAAATTTTTTAATAAGCCAAACCTATCCACTTTCTTCTTTGCTTATTTTCAATTATCAGTCTAGATGTGGAGCCAGAAAAGATTTTTTTTTTTTAAGTAGGGCTATAATGCACAATACACATCATGAATCTTTTCTTCTGAAATAAATGTATAATTTTTTTTCTACTTCTTTGCTCTGAACCAATGGTTTGTTGACTAGTCTCTCAAGTAAAGTCCTTTAACTTATACAGACATAAAATGTGTCTAGTTGAGATACGAATATTTTTTAGAAAGAAGAGAACAAAACTTTAGGATCTAGAAAAGACCATTGTTTTTTATACATTGACATTTTTTCATAGAATTCTCCAACAACCTATAAGTATTTATAAAGGAGAAACTGAGGCTCTGAGACAAAAGTGGCTTGCAGAATGATGCATTGCAAGTAAGCAGGAACACCCAGATGTCACCCCATTATCTTTCTGATTGTGAGGCTCATACTCCAAACACTAGTATTTAACTTCCCTATTTAAACCCATCATTGACCAGCATACATTTTTGTACTCATCATTTTTCCTTTTTTGGTTGTAAGTTATGTCAGTGAGAATTAGAATCAATGATACAAGCAAAAAGGTTAAATTCCAGGCAAAAAGGTAAGGGTAAGGCTATAGTATTTCTACACAACTGGAGGGTCTGACTTACAGCAGTTACAGCAGGAAGGTCTAACTTACAACAAGCAAAAGCCTCTCTGGTATACTCTTGGAATGGGAAAGGGGTTATTTCCATTTCTTCTGAGCTAGCCCCACTTCTCAGGTTGACATTTCTCCCAGAATGTCCCGTTTGGTTACATGAAACAGTTTCCAGCCTTGGACTTCATCTTCCTGTTACCCAAGATATTTCTAGTGTATTGATGCTACCAAGTAAGAAGGAAATCAATGTTACATGACTTGCTGAGTGAAGACTTTTCTCCCCTTTTGTTTCATTAACCCTGAGGTTTCTTTAGGAAGTGAATACCATTTTTTTCTTTGAGATTTCCCAAGGGCACACTGTAAAGTGCCTCAAATATCTCATGCTTAATAAACAGCTGTGAAGAGGAGGGAGGTGGTGACATTCTAACCCTCCTTGGGTTACATTAGAATTGTTCTTGGATAATTTGGACAGTGATAATTCTAGAAATGTTTCAACAGTGGAAAATTTAAGCAAGATTCACATCACCTTCAGAGGCAACACATTTTCTTCCATGAACATTTGTGAAATACACAGACTTAATATATAAAAGTGTAGAGTATTTTTCCTGAATATGATGACTAACTCTAACCCCAAAGGGTATGAAATTCTTAAATTGGCTAATACTATTTTCTTCTTTTTCATAGAATTGGGTTTTTACTTTTAAATAAAAGTACTGAGATATATGAAACACAGCCTTTAAAATAAATTAATACAAGAAGAGACGTAACTTGGAGAAGTTAGAATTGAAAATGTACTGGGAGTAGGGGGATGGGCAGTTGGGGGAGGTTCTTTATAAATCACAAGAAAATCTGTTTCTCAATTTTTCTATTTCCATTCAAGTCTCTGGGGGAGGGGGAAGAAAACAGAGCAACGCACAGAGCCTATCTTTCTTCCACAGGGACCTTAAGACTGAGCCACTACTTGCTGGTTCCTCCACCAGGTTAGCAAACCGTCCCTGGCACAATAGACTGGCCATTGGCCAAGCTCCCAAGACACCAAACCCGGACACATGAAATTGGTGCGGCTCCAGAGAGCTTGGGAGGTCAGGAACTGGCAGGGAGCGAAGTGGCTGAAACCACTGACTCTGAGCAAAGGGCTTCTCGCCCTGGAAGGGTGCCGGGAGCGCACAGCTCTCCCAAAGGTCTCTGATGCCAATAAAGGGCATTCTCACACCTGCAAGCACACAGGGTGACTCGCGCACACACACACACCCCACATTGAGAAAGCACCACACGCGGCAACCTCCTTGCTCCACGATTCCCGTATTTGGGGGCACATCCTGCAAAGCATTTAAGTGCTTCCCTTCTTTTTTCTCATCTTCCAAGTTTCCAAACCTGAGGCTGGATGACGCGTGGCAGCGCTCAAGGCTCAAGCCCTCCTAGTGTCTACTGGGTACCCCCGGTGAGCCCAAGAGACGCGCAAGCCTCCCACGCGCCTTCCAAGCTCCGGGCGAGGACAAAGGACCGCGAAATTTCAGCAAAGCTGCCGGTTGCCGGCAGATGAGCTCTAGAGCTGCCCGCGAGTGCCATGCGGGGGGATACCCTGCGCCCCCGTGCGTCCTCCCTTTCCCGGGGCACTCTCACCATTTGAAGTCTCTGCCGCGCTTGAACTTGAGGGTGAACACAGTCTCCAGAAAGACCAAGAGGTTGAGGAGCGCGAGCAGCCAGTACAGTGGCTCTTTCTTCACCACGGTCACTCTCCAGACCCCAACCAGCGAGTGCAGCACGAACAGCAGCCGGGTGGCCAAGGCGTTGAAGAGGACCAGTCCCTCCATGCCGGCCCGCGCGCCCTGCTGTCGGACCCAGCCCGTGGGCGAGCGCGACAGCGCGGAGACCCGACGCTGCCGTCGTCCCTTTTCACCCTCCTGCGCCCGACTCCTCGGGTAGAACCCGGAGCGCGGCTCGCCCCTCCCCCCAAACTTCCTGAGACCTCTTCAAAGAGGGGAGAATCCAAATCCAGCTGTTCTAGAATGCTGGGTTTTCTCGGGAGCCTGGGGCTGCGCTACCCTGGCTGCTGGGCGTTATTCTCCAGGGCTGCCCATCCCCCTTCCAGTTCTGGGGGCCAGTCTTTATCCCCATCCTCTGTCCCCGCCTCCGGGCCTCCAAGGGGCCCACAAGAACTTCCCCACTCCAGGGGATGGGAAGGGGAGGGAGGTGGACTCAAGGTCAAGGTGGTGCACAGCCAGAAAGGCGGAGGGGGACCGAGGCTCTGGCACCTCCTCCTCACTTTCCCACCCAAGTCCGTCCATTACACTCACAGGCTTTACAGGAACGCCGTCTCATAGAGACTCGAAGCTGAGACGCGGGAGCGCCAAAGAATGCGCTGTCAGAGCAGTTTTAGAAATGCGCGCGGTTCCTCCCTGGACCCGAGGAAATCGTGGCTCTGCGCTTTCTTAGGGCTTCCTGTGCCTCCCTCTTCCCTCGGGACACTTTTGCTCCTTGAACAGGGTAGAGAGTCTTAATTATGCCAACTCCCTATCTCACCCCACCACTATTTTCGTTTCCTGAAAGAATATAGGGCAGCAAGCTAAGAGAGCAGAGGGGAAAGTGGGGGAGGAGACCCATAATAAAGAAAGCTAGGGATGAGATTAGAAGGTGAAATTCATGGATTGGGACCGCTCTCTTTCGGGTCAATGACCAATGACCATGAGTTAAACGCTCCTTTATTCAGCATCCAATGAAAAGAGGAAAATGATATCAGAGCCAGGATTTCTCCAAAAACTTTCATCATTTTTGTTTCCTTGTGTGATGTCTACTACCTGGACTACTGGGCACTGAACATTTTTCTTTAAATGGACTCAAAGTTTTACTGAAATAAATTCATTAAAAAACCCCTTTTATCACTTTAATTGGAAAGCCAGTATAATTGGCTAAAGATAGAAGGTAATTACAAAAATAATTAAAATAAAATGAACTAAGTTATTGAAATCTCGCTAGGTATTAATTAATGCCTTCCAAAGCTCTATGCTTCAGACTCCTTCTTTCTTTGCTATGAAGGGAGATTTTTAAAAAATAGTCATATTACTAGGAAGCAGGAATGATCTCTTGACCACATTAGTAATGCTGAAAGAAAAACATAATGGAAATATCTTCTCTATTCAATTTAAAACCATCTCATAACTTTCTGAGAGTTAAGTTGAAAAACTCTGACCTACATGATTCATGTCTCCAATAGGTGAAAAATATTCAACTGCTTAGAAGTTTATAAGTAAGTACTGGTGCTGAGATCTAGCTGAGAGAATTTTGATAGGTTTGAGGATTTTGTTTTGTTTTGTTTGTTTTTTGTTTCCCTTGTGGGTCTGCATTCTCCCACAACTTCTTACAGGAAACAGCCCTAGAAAATGATTTCCTGGGCTGTTCATTCTAGTGCCCTCCATGTCAGCTGATGACACAGTGCCCTCCATGTCAGCTGATGACACAGTGCCGTGCACTATTCAGAGCCAAAGAGCCAGGCAGCAGACAGATGCAGTGGGGGGAAACTCATGAGGTGTGGTACAGACGTCAGAGCCCCAGTGTCCACAAACTGACCCCCTGAGATGGCTGGCTCAGTCGTTTAGCCGTGTTGTATGTTTTGTTCCTCAGTTTTTGCATCTGTAAATTGGGAACTAAGCCTGTCTACTCATAGGGTCAGTGTGGGGATCAAATGAGTTAATCCATATAGAGTGCCTGGCAGGTAAGTGCTTGGTAAACATTGGCGATTATTATGGGGACCAAGAACATTAGTTCAGGGTACTTGCTCTTTGATAATCAGAGACGAATGATAGTAAGAGTCCAGTGGAGGAAGGTGACATTCCCAAGGCCTCTCAAAATCCTCCAGCTGAACATCAGAACATCACCAGAAACTTATCTGGAACTAAACAACTTTTTAAGAGAGGGGCACACTCCATGGGGAACCATGAGGCATCTCAGTAGGGTGTTAGAAAGATTAAAAGGTATTAGGTACCATTTATTGGGAAGAATTCAGGCATGAATTAGGTAACTTAGAGCTTAAGTGAGGCTTTAAGGCTGTGTGCAGTGGCTCACGCATGTAATTCTAGCATTTGTGGAGGCTGAAACAGGAGGATTCCTTGAGTTCAAGAATTCGAGACCAACGTGAGCAAGAGTGAGACTTCCATCTGTACTAAAAATAAATAAATTAGCTGAGCACTGTGGTGGGTACCTGTAGTCCCATCTACTTAGGAGGTTGAGGCAGGAGGATCTCTTGAACCCAGCAATTTGAGGTTGTTGTGAGCTAGGCTGATGCTATAACACTCTAGATGGAGTGAGACCCCATTTCAAAAATAAAATAAAATAAAATAAAATAAAATAAAATAAAATAAAATAATAAAATAAAATAAAATAAAATAAAATAAAATAAAATAAAATAATAAAATAAAATAAAATAAAATAAAATAAAATAAAATAAAATAAAATAAAATAAAAAAATAAAATAAAATAAAATAATAAAATAAAATAAAATAAAATAAAATAAAATAAAATAAAATAAAATAAAATAAAATAAAATAAAATAAAATAAAATAAAATAAAATAATAAAATAAAATAAAATAGAAAGAAAGAAAGTGAGGCTTTACTCTAGATTGGATACCATCAGGAAGAAGAGTTAATTTTATATTGGGTGCCCTGATAAATCCAATTCAGGGAAATATTTGGTATCACCTGTGTGGTTCATGTTTGACTGTGTTCAGGCATGATGAAGCTATTCTTCCCTTTGTATTTTCATTCATCACAATCATAGGGTGGTCTTGCCTGGTCTGTAAAATTTTTTTATGTTCAAGAGGAGGACACCAAGGCCTGGCTGATGGTGCCAGATCGGTTGCTTGCTGTCAGGGGTTGCTTTTCTCTTTCTTAGGCCTTCTGGGAAGGCTGTCCAGGAGAAAGGCTCAAGACAAAAGAGGGAAATCGGTCTGACGCCTTCCAAACATCTCTGTGGGTCCCTATTTTGAGGGCTTAAGACATTGGACTGGTTCTGTTGTCTTTGTGTCTGAAAAACAATGCTGTCATAAAAGAGAATTTAAAAGTTATTTCTTTTTAATTTTCTTCTAAGCTCCTTTGAAAAGATTGGAGGCCTTGAAAAATACCTTGAGACCTAATCAATAGCCCAATTATATTTTACAAAAAGAATTTAAAAAATTAAGCAATTAAAAAAAAAGTCTAGTCTTCTTCAAAAAGCCATCTCATTTTCATGCACCCAGTCCTATGTGGTAGGGCTTGGGGTTGCACCAGGGAGGAACTGGTCTATATCATTGCCCTACCCATCACCTGGCTGTTCTTCCATCTTGAATCAAAATCAGGCTTATCTTTCAATGAGAGTGGTTTTGTCTGCATGAAAGAGACTTTCCAAATAGCTTAAATAAAAGGGGTAGTTAAGGGAGGGAATGTACAGTCTAAAAATGGAGATGGAATCACTTAGAATCTAGGACAAGATCTTGGGTAACCGAACCTCTAGGAAGTGTGGCCTTAGTGGCACAAAAGATCTCATAGTTACAGTTTGTGGAGCTTTGCAGTGCTACTTTCTGATACTGTTGGCTTATACACAGCTTTCTACATAGTAAGTTCAAATTCCTGAGAAAAAAAAAATTCAATTGATTTTCTTCAACTCTAGGTATCTGGCTACACTATGGGGGCACCAAGCCAACAGCGCCCCTAGTCATTGGTCATCCCTATACAAATACTATTTCAGTGTTGTTTTCTTTGAACTTCAACATGAGAATCTAGGCAAAGCAGTTTAAGCAGGGGGATATTCTCCTGTTTTTTTTTATTTACCAACTTACAGAACTCTTGACTTTTTAATTTGAAATTTGGGGAATCCATTACTCCTAAACACTTTCTTTCTTACTCATTCTGCCCCTAGTACTAAATTTAGTTGATCATGTTTTTGTTGATGACAATACCATTCTGTGTTCTAGCTATAAGTAAGCCTACTATGTCTTGTCAGTTGGCTGAAAACCAACAAACAAAAGACAAAGATTGAAAATACAAATTAGTCTAGAAGAAAGAAACAAACAACAGAGAAGAGATTATCCAAGAAATAACAAAGACATAAGGCTACTGTGTTGAGTAAGGTACATGAAAAAAAGTTCAATATCTAGACACAGTCAAATAATAAGCATTACAAGATGAAGAAAAATCTTAATAAATTCTAGAAATTAAAACAACAATTGTCTACCAAGAGTTGACGATGAGACATAGTCAGAAAATAATGGAGAAACATCTTCAAAGTTCTAAGGAAAAAAACATTAAATAATAATTGTATATTTTAAAGTATAATTTTGGAATTCTTGTGCCTTCCTAAATTATGTCAACATTATTGGTTGCTCAGTTTATTCTGGTCCATCTTTCACTTTTAGGGTTTTATAATATGATGGTCCTCAAGTAATCTGATAATAATTTGTTGCCCATTGATTTTACAAATCAAAGACTGGGTTGGTTACAGGATGTGTCTGGAATTGGTATTCTGAGATTCTGTTTGCCTGTTGAATGAGAAGGCCAGCTGTGGTCCTAGATACTTGGGTAGGGTACACTTATCTGGTCAGCTTCACTAGGGAATGGAAAAAGGAAAGCAGGCAGCAGTGCTCAGATAAGAATGGTTCCTCTGAGGGCTGGTGCTTAGTGCATCTCATTTAGCCCTTGCTAGAGCTTCCCTGACTTTCCTCCTCTCCCCCAAGCCCCAGCTGTGGCTGCTGTGAAGATCATAACTTCCCACAATGATGCTCTGATTCTGTCTGCACCCCTTGTAGAAGCTGCATACCTTCCTCTCCTCCTTTAAAGAACTGGCTTTCAAGTTTTACCTTGAGGGCAATGTCATTGGGGGAAACCTGTTAAGTAGAGAAGCCAAGGTGGTCTCCAAACATTTCTGTTGTTTTCAATACAGTTATTGAACAAATACCTTGAACATTACGGCTCTTTGTACTTCCTACTTATGACTTCAACTTCTCAGGAGGCCCTCTTAGAAGGAGCTGTGGTTACTCTGTTATCTTAGGCTATTTTCATCTGCTCTGATTTCTCTGTTGACCCAGTCCTATCTATTTTCCAATTTCCTGCATTTTTTTCAAAATTCCCAGTCTACTCCCTCATGCTTTATAGCAAGGCTTTTGTTGCATCCTTTTGGATTTTAAAAATCTTTCTGTCATTTCAAAAGTGAAGTCTTAGTTTCTAGTTGACCAATTTCAAAGAAAAAACTCACAGATTTCTTGACTATACTGAAAGAGGTAGATTAAATAATAATAGGAATTATTATAGATAAGTAGGAATTGTAACTACAACGATTTCACATTATACATAAAATGGAGAAAAATGTAACTTTACTAAGCTGGCAGTAACAGCAATAAGCACTCTTCTTTAAGAAAAACAGTAAAGCTCAATGGTAATTATCAATCTTCAGACACTTCGACAGCAAGAAATCCAAGTGCAGGTGAAGCTCTGGGTGAGGCTGCCTTCAAGTTGCCTTCCTCAAAGGGTCCACTTTGTAGGTGATGTGACTGTTGGCAAGTTACTTAATTTCTTTAAGAAACTTAAAGAGAGCAATGATAGTATTTTTACATCTACTATTAAGATTGTATTAATTGATATTTCAAAAGTGCTTAGAAAAATACCTAGCATAGAGTAGTCAATCAGTGAGTATTTTTTGAATAAATAAATGGACAGGACTGAATAAATAACACCCAAAAGAGACATGTGTTATTCCCCGGCTGGTACCATCCCCGAATATTCTAAAGCATGGTGTTTATAAACAATGGGGACAATAATAAAGCTACTAAATGTTGTTAGCATGAACTCAATGCCTCATTCTATCACATGAAGGGAAATCACTGATTAGCAGAAGCACTGCCTCATCTTCTACAATGATCAGTCAGTTAAAAAATGCTGGTGTTTCTTCTACCCTGAACAATGTGAGACTCATTTCATAGGCTAGCTGGGAAGTTAAGATGTTGGCTTTGGAGTCATACGGCTTGGGTTGGAATCACAAAAGTTCCACAACTTAAAACTCCTTAGTTGTTTATTTCTGGAATTTTCAGTTTTATATTTTCAGGCCACAATTGACCCTGGGTAACTGAAACCACAGAAAGCAAAACCACAAATAAGGGGGAATTAGTGTATATGGATGTATATCATATACGTACACATACATCTTTGTAATATATATGTAACAAATGCCATTATAACCACAATGATAATGGTTATTATTTTGGTTATAAATGTCGCCTTAAAGACAGTTACCAGGTCCTCTCTGTCTGCTGAGAGTGAGCAACATTGTTGTATACCAAACATGTTATATCATTTTGTAGACAAAACCTACTTTGCAGATGGAGAAATAATCTTTTTTAAATGACTTCTGGGGCCTGTGAAAGGCTCAAAGGTTTATGAAAATATGACTAACACAAAATAATCAGTTCAGTATGTGAATTTAAACCATGATGTTTCGTTCATGCAGTTTGCTGTTTATTACTTGATTGGTCGATCAGCCACCTTGATTTGAATTTGTTCACATAAGCCTAGAGCTATAGCTGTAGCATGAAGATAATAGGAGTCATTGGATTATGAGCCTTCGTAAGCACAGAAGTCCTGGAATGAATTCACAATGGAAAGTACTGGAACATGTTGCTTCATGTGAATGCCTCTTTTATGTATAATTCAGAGGAGTTAGGCAGGGGGCTATGAAGGGTCTGTGGGTGGAGGGCAGTGCAAGCACCTTTTTTCCAACCCCAGACTCAAGGTCCCCATTGGTAAAATGGAGCTGAGAATGCCAACCTTGTCCATTTCATGTTTTTTTTAAAAACCACATGAGGTTAGGAATATAAAAATGTTTTCTACATTGCGGTCGAAGTTAATATCACCAATGACAAGTTATACTGATAGTATGTACCTTTAATGTGATGTTGAGAACTTCTGTGATCTTCCTTTTAAAAACTCATAACCCCAGTCCAATATAAGAAAGACATCAAACAAACCCAAATTGAGGGATGTGGTGCAGGACACCCATGAGTACTTCTCAAAACTGTCAAGGTCATGAAAAACAAGCAAGGGCTGAGAAAGTCTGAAGGACCAGTGGAAACTGACAAACATGCTGGCTCAACATAACATAGTACCTAGGATGGGGTCCTGGACCACAGCAAAGACATTAATGAGAGAACACGTGAAGTCTAAATAAGGTCTAAAGTTTGGTTGGTGGCTCTGTACTTGCGGCAAATATAACATGGTAATGTAATATCTTAACAAGATGGAAAAATGGATGAAGGGTATATAGGAACTTCTGTATAATTTGATGAATCTAAAACTGTTAATAAAATTTGAAAGTTTATTTTAAAAAATAAACTGACATATACATATAAGATTTTATTTGGTTATTTACTTGAAAGCAGATTTTACATTTAAAATTTTACTTTAGAAATGTCAGATGAAGTATTATGTGATATTTTAAGAATCCTTTTTGGACTGCAGACTCGATAATTATCTTTTGAATGTTTTCCATGAAGATAGTCTGTATTTTATTGTCATCAATGAAATCGTTGTCTCAGCACTGAAGGGTCCATTCATAAGAGGATGAGCTTATCTAGTCTCATCCTCTTACTTTACAAACCGAGGCCCAGAAAGGGCAAGGGACTTTTCCAAAGTCACAACCTATTTAGTTTCTGGAAGCTTTAAGAATGTAAAATAACTAACAAAGCAAACAATGTAACCCAATTGTACCCTCATATTAATCTGAAATTTCAAAAAGAATGTGAAATAAAAGATATTTTTATTGTACACAGAGTACTAGATAAATATAAATATATATATATATATATATATATGTGCGTGTGTGTGTATGTGTGTGTGTGTATGTGTGTGTGCTGGGAAAGCTCTAAATATGAATGAGGGTGTGTGTGAGTGATCAGCAAAAAAACTCCAAGGACAATCACCTAACCCAACTATGGGACTGGTCTTAAGGAACTCTTCTTGGGGGCAGGACCACTTGAGATGCTTTAAAAGATGAGTGAGAAATTAGCTAAATATAGGGAAAGGGGTAAAAGATTCCAGGCAGGAGAAAGGACATCTCAGCCTCTGAGACTGCAGGGAGGAAGGAAGGGTGTGGGTTTAGATAAAGGCAGTGACTGAAGTGAAACAAAACAATACATGGATCTGACATGATGAATCTGAGGCCATGTGCTGACTGTGAAGTGGGATGTTGGGTGGGGAACCTGAGGAAAACAGTGAAAATTAGAGCTTGTCTTTGAGGAAAGAGAGAGTAGAATCTAAAGGTAAAGAAAGGACTAATGAATAACTCTGAGTTGGAATGAGCATCATCGTGGAGGGATAGGCAGTTTCCTCTACCAGCCTTCAATTGTCCAAGTGCAGAGAAAGGACAGAGAAAGTGGATTTTGTCCTTCATCGCAGGCTAAGTTTTCTAAGGCAGATCAGCAGAGTGTGAGGATAAGGGATCCAAGGATGCTAATCCCTTTATAGCTGCTCTGATATCCAGGATGGGTTGGGCAAAACGGAAGTGAAGGAAGTCAACAGACTAGAAAAAAATACAGATGACAAGAAATGTGGTGCCTCTATAAGGGTAAAGGAAGGTAAACTCTTTTAGAATTAAATTTGGTACAGAAAGACAACAGTCCACGTACCAAGTTCCTGAGTGAATTAAAGGAATGATTGGAAGGTTAAGAGAGACAGAGGATATTAAAACCAGACGGCTCTGACTTCAAAAGAGAATGACACTTAAAGAAGGGAAGAAGTTTAACTGGGTGCCAGAAGAATGTATCCCAGGATGTCAGAGTCATTGGGAGCATGGAATTGCAAAGAAGTAGGGATAAACCATGTCCAGGAGAGGAGAAGGGATGGCATGTGTTATTTGTGACCAAGTATTGTGCAATGGGTAGAAGGGCTAAAATAGATTGCCTTCGCTATGACAGGGAGAGTGGCAGCCCAAAGTGAGAGCACGGGCTTTGGTATTCGTGAGAGGACTATGTCTCTACAGGAAAGAACGTTAACCTCCCCACACCTTTTCTTTTCTGTAAGAGTACTGGGATAACAGCCTGTGGTGGCACTAAAGGAGGTAATGTGCCTGCCCATAATGAGTGGTAGTTAGTTACATAATAAACGAGAGCCAGTGCTTTTTTCTTCCCCCTTAACTTTGACTGTGGTTGAGGGCCCTAGGTGTTCTTGCCAATCTGTGCGAGATTGCACACAGTGGACAAGGGCTAATGGCGCCCTGGTGGCAGGTGAACTGAGTGTCAGTGGGGATCTGCTATGACAAAGGGCCTTCATTAACTTTGAAGTCAGAAATATTAGCAAGTCCAATATTTAAGCCTACTTGGAAAGGCAACAGAAGATGGAAGTCTACATCCTGAATTCTACTGCAGGTACATATTTTAAAGACAATTCCCTTGTAGGCTCTTTTTGCTCTTCAAAGAGCCAATCTATTGCCTATATGTAGGAAGGAAGTATACATACGGCAGAGAATAAGGAGAGGGGAGAGAAGTTGAGTCAAGTAAGAGACAAGAGCACAGAAATGAGAAGAAGCTGCAGAGTGGCTAAGTTGTCAAGTGAGCTCAATCCAAACCCACAGCCCTAGGCTTAGATTGTGTTCATGAGAAAAGGACCTTTCTTGAGACCTGCGGGGTCTTTACTTTTCATTATATTTAACATATTGGTTGTATTTATAAAATAAAATCATAACTACATCTGGAACTTTTACATAGAAATTAAGGTTGACTTACATGCCAGACTGATTTATATTCCCTGATAAGATGGTAAAGTAAAGATTTATTTTACTTTGCACTCTTACAGCTTGGATTATTATTCATACTTTATTTTGCAAATTGGTGGTAACCTAACTGCAGCCAAATCAAGAGTTCACATGCCAAGTTTTGGTCTGAATAAGTTTTGAGTCCAATATATACTTGGCCAGAAAAATAAGGAGATAGAGTAAGAGAAAAGAAAAAGTATTTAATGTACTCTGGAGGTCAAAAACAGATGTGATCGGGTCCTCCTGGAGTGTGGCTAGTTAACATCTGGTAATCCCTAATGCATTTCACTATCCATTTGTAAATTTCCCCCAATGTTTAATATCAACAGCTATTCAGGAACGTGGTGACTTACACAGAGAATAAAATTTATAGATATCAAAGACAAAGCCAGAAAATTACTCTGTTCTTGGCATCTATCCTTTCTGGGCAAAGACTACATATTTTCTTTCTGTTGATGGTATGTTTAATAAAGCTATGTGATTGGTTAGATTTTGACTGAGCTGAATGTGTTTTATTTTGTTTCCCTTTTATGACTCAGTGACAAAAAGAAATATAAAACCTTCTGCTTACTTTAATCAGAGAACTTTGTTTTCTCCTCCATAATTTGAACAGGACTAGAAAGAAACATCCCCAGAACGAGTTGTGCTCATGGTGGTGGGAGGAAAGCAAGAAATAGGTGGTGAAGAAGGTAGATAATTTAGCCTATCTTCTTCTCTTGGCACAAAGTCTGTCTGATTTTTTGTTCCCTTTCAACCCAATTTTTTTTTCCTACAAAGGCAACTCCCATGAACTATAGAATTTGTTAGAAAATCTGCAGAGAGGAGAAAAAGGGTTTGTATTTCTGACTACAGAGGTGTAAAATGCTGAGGGTCAGGCTAGAAATGTTTTAACAAAGTTGGTGGAGAGGAAGTTATGATTTTCCCCACTAACTGCAACAATTAAGATTAGATATATGTTGCCCATCCCATCCACACAACCGTGTTGCCTTATATTATATATATTAGTAATCTGGACATTCCTTTGCCAGAACAATCTGGCCCACAGAATTGCTACATTAGTATCTAATTTAGAGACGGCAACAGGTCTGAACTTCCGTGTCTATCAAGGCCACTGGTAGTGGCTGCCAGGGACAGTTAGGCATTAGGATTCTAAAGCCTTTCACATATTGGGTGGGAAAATGTCTCCTTGGTGGATTTCAGAGTTTTCCAAGACAGGATAAAGGAGAGTAGCAGCACTACTTAGGTGCCATCCCTGATTGAACCCGAGGAGTTTTTCACCAAAAGCTAGGAATCTTTCATTCATGATAAACCCACAGAACAAAACACATGTGTATGTTGTGCAATGACAGTCAACTCAGTCACGTGCTGGTGCTTTGTATCTTTAGAGGGACTTTTATGTGTGTCATCTCATGAGATCCTAAAGCGACTCCGAGACAGAAAGCAAATATAGTTTTGTCCCCATTTTACAAATGAGGAAGTGGATTTCAGAGCAGATAAGTGATTGACCCTAGATTATCCAGTGAGTATATTAAGGAATTCAGGAAATATTTTGTGGTCACTGAAATATTTTGTAATCATTCAAGTTTCTGACTTAAATAAAGAGTCATAAAACTGTAGGAGCCTTATGGCTAGGGTTTTCTGATTCCTAAATTTTGTAGCAATAGAATGTAAGCATGATGTAACAGGATACGTTTACAGTACACATGACTAAAAGACAAGTGGGGGATAGCTGCTGGCCTTTGAAATACATGTTTCTATTAATCAGACTTCTCCAGGAAAACAGAATCTCCAGTTTTGAGTGTGAAGGCTGCAAGGCTGCTGTAGATACAGAAAGAGCCAAAGTGATGGTTCAAGGGCCATGAGCCAAAGAAAAGAAAGGAAAAAGATGTTTCTTTTCGAACATGGTCAGGCAGATGAAATCTCTCTTCCTTGGTGGAAAGTCAGCCTTTTATTCTAAAGAGACCTTCAACTGATTGTAAATGGCCCACCTACATTATGAAGGGTAATCTGCTTTACTCAGTCTAGCAAGTCAAATGCTAGAAATACCCAGGATAAAGTTTGACCCAATACCTGGGTATCTGTGGCCCATAGTCCACACAATGTGAACCATCATAAGTCTAGTGTTATCAAGTTGGCCCTGTATACATATACGTAAACTATACGTAATCCAGGTCAAATACAAGGTCACACCTCTGCCACAGGATAAAACTGTTCTGGATAGGACTAAAAATACACAGATCCATCCACAGAAGAGAATGCAAAGTCCTTGAGTGATGTTTAACTTTCTCCTTAATATCTCAGAACTTCAGTACTATAAGGGAAAAGTGTTTTTAACTGAATTGTGTCTCCCACCCCTCAAATTCATACATTGAAGCTGTAGCCCACAGTGTGACTGTATGGAGATAGAGCATTTACAGACGTAATTATTTTTATATAAGGTAAAAAGCATGAAGTACTAACCCAATAGGACTGGTCTCCTTATAGAAAGAGGAAGAGAGAGAAAACAGAGAGATCTCTCTCTCCATGCTCACAGAGAGGAAAGGCCATGTGAGGACACAGGAAGAAGGCAGCTTCTGCAAGTTAGGAACAGAGGCCTCACCAGAAACTAACCCTGCTGGGAGCTTGATCATGGGACTTCCATATACCCAAGCTGGGAAAAAATGAATGCCTGTTATTAAAAACACCTCGTCTGTAGCATTTTGTTACAGCAGCCTGAGCCGTCTAACATGAAGGCTCAATCCCTACCCAAGGTATTTCTCACTATGACAGAAGAGGCAATTGATTAAAAATATATCAGTCCAATTATTGTCTGCATATACTAAACCTTTCTGTTAAATTTCCAGGTTACAAAGAAACCTTAAATGATGTTTTGTTTTGTTTTGTTTTGTTTTGTTTTGTTTTAAAGATACCAAGAAACATATTCTCCTGGTATTTTGAGGGCTGGATTATAAATTCCTTTATGACTTAGGGGAAGGTTCCATCATGCTCTTTTAAAAGCAACATGATGAACTTGCCAATAGAACGGTGATGATTGGGAAAGAGAATAGATAATCAAAGAATTTTTAGTGAGTGCCTACTCTAAGGAAGCCTTGCAGATACAATTGGGAAAAGGCATATGCAGTTCTTACTTGCAGGTAGCATTCTAGTGAGGGACAGAGGTTGCTGAACCTTTAAGGTTGTTACAACAGGAAATTAATTATTTTAAAAGCTCACTGGGACATTCCAGCAGAGACCACAGCCGTGCACACAGCTGTAACCGGAAGACGCCCCTCCCTGAACAGTGAAGGTGTTCCTTTTTATTTATCACCGTTGGCTATGAGCAGGGGTAGCAGATGGCCCGGCCTGGCTATCCTGCCTTCTTAACATCATGCTAAATCAGCTGGTTTTCAGAAAACTTGGTTAAGGTCTGAGGGGTTTGCAATCAAAGACTGCTTAGAGGATAGACCAGGCTAATAACATAGAGTGCCTCGTGTGTGCGTGCGTGTGTGTGTGTGTGTGTTTTAACTCATACTATGCAACCAACTTTCAGAACCCTAATTTGTTGTTTTGTTGTTCAGAACTCTTACATTTGTAAGGAGGTAGTTTTCAGTCTTTGGGTAACACCGTTTTTTCTTTCACAAAGTTGAAGAGATTCTTTGAAATATTTTCATGTGTTAATATATTTTGTGTGTGTGTGAATACTATATATCACACCTTCATGCTATAAGTCCTATTGGGGTCATTGGCAACAATAAAGTGTTTCGATTTATTTACTGTACTACACTCATAGATTTGGGAGGTGACCTAGGAAGTTGTAAATACAAATAAAACTGTTTTTCTGTGAATCCATTTCTAAGCTTTTCAAAAGGTGCAATGTTACATTTATGTAATAGGTTAGTACAAACTTTTCAAACTAAAGGAAAACAAGGGTTTTTATTTTTCCTTTCTGAAAAGAGTGTTGATAATGCAAATACATTGCACCAATCACAACCACAACATCTTTTCTTTTTATTAAATAGCAGTTGTGATTTGAAGAGTAACTTTCTTCAAAAAATTGGGAAGACTTCACAGCAATGGCCAAAGCTATTTGGAGTAAATTACCTAATAGAATAGGTAAGCTTTATACCTTTAAAATTTTATATAAAGAAAAATAGAGAGTAAGAATTACAGCTAGCTAGATACAATTTTCTTTGAAGCTTCTGGTACAGAACTTTTCAGCTTCTAATATTTTGTATTGAGCATGAAATTGACTGTAGTCCTTACTGCTTCATCTTTTCAAAGCCCCCAGTGTAGGAAAAAATTGGATTTTTTTTAATAAGCCCCAAATCCAAGGATTACACTCAGGCTGCCTTTGTTTCCCATGGAGTCATAAAAGTTATATATCAAAAAGGCTTCTATAATACTATGATGTAACTTCTAATTAGTCAGTGTCCTTTTAACAACAATGACAACATATTCCAAAAATTGTGGTGGCAAAATGAGTGATGAATGGTGAATGGAAACAATAAGGGTTGGGTTAAAAGACAGAGTCACTATTTGTAAGATTTTTCAGAAGCTTCTAACTACTGAGTTGAAAAGTTTAGTAGCAGGTGCAGTGAAGATATATTGCATGCAATTAGCCAAAAAGTTATTCTATAATAAAAATCTTGGTATAGTTGACCGCATACACCTATAAAGGCATAAGGTCAAATTTGAAGCTTAGACATCTACCATACCATGGAAGGTAGGCGACAGTCCCTTTCCCCACACTCCAACTCATCCCTTGACTCCTGCCCCATACACACCAGTTCCACTTTATATGCAACTACTGAAAATTGCTCTCCTGTCTTTAGGGAGAAAGGCCATTTATTCTTCCAGAAGCCCCCCAACTTTGCACATTCCTAACTCGTAGCTTTGCCAGATTCCCATGGGGTGCTGGGTTTTTGTAGGATTTAACATCTTCAAAGAGGTTGAATTCCACTCAGGGCAGGCATGTAGATCAATGGGAGATAAGGTTGAAATGGGAAAGGAAAGGTGGGAGGGACAGTAACAAAAAGAAATCGCCAAAATTGATGGCAGCTTTTGGCTCTGCGAGTCAGCTCAGGTGAACAACCTGAGCAGATGAGGAAGGAGCAGCCCTGTGAGTTCCTCGAGGCTGTTTGTAACTGCCCCACACCTAAGTCGCCTTGGGTGAGAGCTCACCCAGGGAACCAGCCGGCTCTCTGGGACTTCCCACGGGATGTCCTAGAAGAGAAACAAACATCAAAAGCAAGTGGCAATGCTGGAGCTCTGAGCACCAGTGGGGATGAAGACCACCACCACGGAGCAGCCAGGGCCCTTCTGGAGATGATGGACATAATCACAGTCTCTGACCCTGACAGAGGCAGCCACAGAATGTGTGACCCGCATCTGCCCCCAGAGATTTGAAAAAAAGACTCTGTGACTTTATGCAGAGTCACAAGATGGAGAGACCTGGAATCGTGGGGGTTGTTTTGTCTCAAACTGCCTTAGATCCAGCCTTCTTCCTGGGGGCAGAGCACGCCAAGGCCCGCGCTGCAAACCAGTCCACAAGCTTGCCTGCTGGCTTAATGGACTGCTTTCCCCTTTCATCTCTTTTGTGTATTTTGTTTGGGTTGCTTCATTTTTAATTAAGAAAGGGTGAAAGTGGGCTTTTAAAATTTTTAATTCTACATTTTTCGTGGGAAAAGAGAGACCTCTTTTTAAATCCTGCACTCCTAATCCCATTCTGTCCCAAAGAATTCTTCTTGTGCCCTGAGGTCAGAAGCCACAGGTAATAGTTGAACTCTGAGAAGAGGATCTAAGGAGAAAGGTCAGAGGGCTGGGACTGTTTTTGGGGTGCTGCTGGTAAGGAGGGTTTGGCTCCTAGAAGAAGCAGGCGTTCAAAGCTAGTTGGCTTGTGCGAAGTTTAACCAACCTAGATGTCTGTATTAACCACTTAAAAGCAGTAATGCTTCATTTTACTTCACATACAGAGCAAACTTGACTTATACATACATATATATATATATATATATATATATATATATATATATGCATATATATAAATATGCCCACACACCCTTCACACCCTGAAGTCATCTTCATAATCAATGTCTCATGAATGAAAAAAACCTAAAGAAATGTGTGTCAGTAAGAAAGAAGGGTTTAAATATATTCACCTTTTTTTTTAATAGCTGCAGAGTGTATCTCTGTAATCATGTACAACAATTTATTTATTAGGCCCCTCTTGATGGGCATCTGAGTTGTTATTAGCGTTTTGCTATTAAAGAAAATACACTTTCTATGAACTGCCTTGTGCATATATCTTTTCTTGTGTTTCTCAATGAATCATTGGGATAAATCTCTAATCTTGAGGTTGCCAATAATCACATAAATGAATATGTGATTTTGTTACATTTTGCCCAATTCCTTTTCCTATAGGTTGCACTGTTCTGTATTTGGTATAAGAATGGCTGGTTACCACTCTGCCTCACCCACAGTGTGGTCATGAAGTCATAATTTGTCTTTGCCAATCAGGGTTGAGAAATGCTATCTTAGTATAGTTTTAATTTTGTTTATCTTTTTATGATCCAGGTTAAGCATTTTTTTTTTTTTTTTTCTTTTTCAGTTTTTGGCCGGGGCCGGGTTTGAACCTTCCACCTCTGGTATATAAGGCTGGCACCCAACTCCTTTGAGGCACAGACGCCAGCCCAGGTTGTGCATTTTTATCTTTATAAAATTCAACTCTTTATTAAAGCTCAGCTTATCTGATGATAATATTACCAAAACATGTTAAACGACCAGTATAAAACAGGAGTGAAGGTTGTTTTTGTGTCTTAGCTGGAGACACCAATATAGGGTCCTTTCTCCCTCTTTGTAGCACTAATCTTTTAAGTCTTAGAGCATCTCAACTTCATGATACTCACACAAGGGAATGCATTTTCCCCCAGGAGTTTATATAGATTGCATCCTTCTTCTAAATTAAGTCTTCTTTAATCCTCTCCCAACTTATTGCATTTCCTTAATTCAGTAACACACATTTGTTGAGTTTTTATTATGCATCCAAACAACTTAGATACAACAGTGACCAATTAGAGCCAGTCTTATTCTGGGTTCCCAGTACCACCAATAAATTGCAACAATTCCAGAAGTTTCTAGCCACTCACAATTTCCAGGCCTCTAATAAAGACTTTTAGTCCCATGTGTTGTTGTTTTTATTAACCTCACAGCAACTTTTTGCATAATTGATATGAAGAAAAACTCCCCTTTGAGTTTAGGAAAGAAATCAGGATGGAAGAGAAGTTATTGTCCAACTGAACAAGACTAATTGGAAAAACAAGGGTCCTGAGGAGTTCTTGGCTTTAGGGTCAGTGTGATTCATCATCCAGGGCTGTTCTGACTAAGATACGAAAGTTGAGCAGCCGGTAACTTTAAAACAGCTGCAGTTTACTGAATTTTAGTCCTTTCATCAAAGTATCTTTCTTTGTTTCTCAGTGAGTCAAAGGGAAAAAATACATTTAAATACTTTAGATCATCAAGAAGACATGAAATATTATAAAAAAAGGTTAATCAACAAAAGTACCGTACTTCCCTCCAACAAACACTGGCAAGTGACTCATAAACAACAAAGACAATTTGTGAGACAGCTAATATTTAGACCACATTTCAAACAGAGTTCACTAAACTTGCTTTTTCTTACAGCCCCCACATCCATTCTACTAGCAAATTCTCCTTTCAAAATATACCTTAAATTGGGGCGGTGCCTGTGGCTCAGTGAGTAGGGCGCGGGCTCCATATACCGGAGGTGGCAGGTTCAACCATATACCGGAGGTGGCAGGTTCAAACCCGGCCCTGGCCCACAACTGCAAAATGTATCTTAAATTTTAAGAATTCACATCACCCCACTGGTACCCCTCTACTCTAGGGGTACAGACAAGACTATAACCACAGCCTCCTAACTGATCTCTGTAATTATTAGCATATCCTCATTCCTGCCTTCAACCTCTTGTCTATTACTGAATGTAACTCAGCTCCTGCCCCACGGATATCTACACACTCTAGGGCCTTGCCATCACAGTCAGTTTAAATCCAAAGTCCTTTCACAGTCTGGAAGATGAGACATGTTTATGAACTAGCCATTGGCTTCCTCTCTGACCTGGCCTTCCCTCACTTGCCCCTTGCTCACTCTGCCTGGCCAGATGCCTCCTCACACTTCCTCCAGAAGCCCAAGGATGACCCTGCCTTGGGGCCTCAGCACTTCTTCTTCCCTTGCTTAGACCTCTGGGCTCATAAAACTCCCTGCCACTTCATCTGGGCCTCTCAGCTCAAGCACCTCATTAGCAAGGACTCTCTTCCCCGACTGAATTGCAGTTCACTCACTGTCTAGATGCTAATCTGGATTTGGTTTTCATCATGATATCATTTTTAATACCTGACACATTTTATATTTATTTGTTTATAGCATGACTCCTCCTACAAGAATGTAAACTCTACTAGAGTGGGACTTCATTGTGTTCCCAGATGGATCTGCAAGGCTTAGAATTGTGAGCAGTTATTACAATGGTCTGTTCCCAGGAGATGAGTAGGACGCAACATTATGAAATGGGCTGTTGCTTTATTGGCAACTGTTTGGACTGTGACAATTACTAATCACCACCAGATTAACAAGAATTCAGGCCTCTGAAGGGAGGTTGGATTAGATTACCTTTAAGGGCCTTTCCAACACTGAGATAAAACAGATCCCAAGTCAGCTTAGGCGAAGACTCTGGAATGGATTACCTAGTTCTAAGCCGAGGCAGGCTGCTCTATTTGGGGGAGCTAAACAAATACTAAGACTGCTGGAGGGAGGGGAAGGGAATGATCTAGATAACCTCCTAACCTCTCTTCCTAACAAAGGCAGAGAGGTAGGTAGGCAAGGGGTTGAGAGGAAAGGGAAGCAGTGAAGAGCTAGGGCGTGGCTAGAATGGCCCAAGAACTAATAGCGGTTTGGATAAGGGCTACGGCAGCCCAGATGGAGAGAGTGGATAGAGTTTAGTAAGTAGGAAATTGGGGGTGGGGGGGAGGAATAAAAATTATTCTTGAGGCTACTTTTTTTACACATGAGCTGCTGGATGTGCATTGGTGCCTTTTGTGAAAATGGAGAAGAGAGTGAAGAGATAATGGTGTGTGTATTTATTTGGAGGAATGGAGTACCAGTTATTGTACAAGTTATTTCCACACCCTGACCACAACACACATACATACACACACACACACATCTCCCACCCATCTCTTCTCTGCTTTATGGCTAGTGTGCTCTTTTTTCCCCCCCAAACCCCAGAGATTAGGACAGACAGGGTGCTCTAGTCATGTGACTTCAGTGGGCTTAAGGATGCATGAGAGACCAGCAGGAGGCTGGAGAAGAGACAGGTAGGAGAATGTATACATTTCCATCCTCCCTATCGCCCTCCGATTCTGCCAGTGACCACGTACTATGGTCACTGTTGAAGGTAGATGAGTCTTGTCCCATGACGCCAAGCTTTCTCTGGCTTCATTCTGCGTCTCCTACAGAATTGAAAGGGATAACAATTTTCTGATGCTATTAATAGCAGGATATTTTCACACCCTGTAGTGGCTCTTCTAATTCTTCCCACACTTCCGTAAACTATACCTCGTGAAACTTTCAGTTAAGCATTTTGAACATGCCAACTCTCCCATGCTGAGACCTTGGGTGGGAAGAGAACCATGTGGATTTCTGAAGAGTCTCTAAGGCTAGGAGAGTCTGGACTGGAGAAAACTGAAGAGTCTCCAGCATTAAATGCAGAACGAAATACTAATAGTTATCCCATTTTGCTCTCCAGAAAAGCAACCATCTCCTCTGCTGCACAGTCACCATGTTGAACAGTCAGACAGGAATCTGGTTGCGTGCAAGGCTGTCCTGGACTAGTCCATCCTCACAGTCGGGATGCCTGACACCCAGGACTGAGACCTGGTCTAGTTACCCTCCTTCGTTTAAGAATCTATCATAACTAATCTTTCCCGGTCTCAAACCACTGTTTCCTTCGGGAATGAACAGAAATCCGAGCTTCCCAGGCATCCATTTTCTCCCAGGTTTTCATCTTCTCACTGCTATACATTTTCATAATATAAACTAATAACACTTTTTCTCTCTTGCAAACTCTTTTAATTTCAAACAGTTTTAGATTTTAAATTATGTGTTTTTGAAATCTATATCCATAACGAACTATTAAAAATGATTAACATTTGTCTAAGCACACAAAATTAAGTCATGTAAGCCATTTCTTCATGATGACAAGAGTCATCTCCAAACAAACCTATGACAAACTTGGTGACTGGGACAAGGAGTCAAATTAGGTTGATCAGTGTTTTTACTATTTTAGGTTTGCATTGGTATACATGGCTATAAACAGTTAAATAGTATTTATAAATCTGTAAATACTTTCAGTTAAGTTCAATTAGTTCTCTGTGCAAAATCTCAGGTTGTAATAACAGTGGTTATAACTTGGGATAAAAATTTTTAAATTCCATAGGAAGTTTGCTTTAAAAAAATTGACCTAGAATACGCTCTGATAAAGAAAAAAAAAAAAAGAGAGAGAGAAAAAAAATAAAAAGAAATTGGATAAAGGAGTGAGAAATCAGAGTATGAAAAGATTAGTTACTCTGCAAAAAGCCGATGTGATTGTAGAAGTATTAAAATCCCTGTAGGAGATTTACAGAGAAGTCTGCCCTGGATTAGAATTTGATATCAAATAACTTAACTGAAGTCATACAATTTCTATGCCATTTGTAGTTGAGTTAATAGCATATGTTCCTAGAGGATTACAGCCAATGATTAAGGAAATTAGGTTTTGTTTGAATTTAATTTCGTTATATAAAGCTGCTACTATAATTTACAGCTTTGATATTTAATATTTAATAACCCAGATCTTAGAAGAATACTAGATATAGCTGTGTCATTATGTCTTGAAATATTATTCCCATAAGTCATTTATATTTGCTGGCTGATAAGGATGTTCATCAACTAGATGGACTCAACAGGAGTCCACTGATAAAGCCACTGCAGTTTTACAGTTTGCTCAGTCCCTTGTATGTTTCCACTCCATTTCCCTCACCTGTAACTTACTGAATCATAAATTACCTGGCTGGTCAATTGTCATAATAAAGAAGCATTGCAGTCTTGTCTCAGCAGCCAGCTGCGGGAATGACTGAACTCTGCCTTTCATATTTCAGGTATCTGAGGCATGTAGTCATTACAAGTCACAGGAATTTTTATATAAATGTTGCTGTGAAATATTTATATACTTATCAATATTTTTCTGTGTTTTTCTTTTTTTGCATTGCTGCTTTAGTTCCCTATGCATCTCCTTAATTTTTTAAATTTTGCCTTCATTTGTCTGTAAATGCAGATAAATTACTCTGTGGTAATTTATTCCTATCTTTCTTTCCTAAATGTATATATATCTTTGTAGATATTTAATTTTTCTTTCAGGTTTACAAAAATTCATTCTAAATCTGATCCTATAAACTGCATTTATTTCCAAATATTCCCATTTTTTTTTTTTTTTGTCTTACACAAAAATATTTTTACTACTTAAACTTCTTTTTTAGTACTTCTGACCTAAACTTTTAATCTCTTGGAGTCACATGTCTTTTATTGGCTTTACAGCTACTAGGAAGTCTTCCACTACTGCTATTCTGGCTAGTTTTATTCCTCTCACTTGCCTTTACCTCCTGGCTTGAGCTTTCTTCAAAGAAAGGTCAAATCAGCGCTTTAGAAAACTCATAAGATGCAATTTTTAACCTCAAAGGTTTCAGAATCTAAGTAGAAGGCTTACTTAAGAATGCCTAGTCTAACAATTTATCTTTGGTACATATATATATATATATATATATATATATATATATATATATATGAAATATTTAAAGTTGGCCAGTCCAAAAACATGCAAGCTGAAATATTAGAAGTTTCATTGAAGGGAATGAAGAAATTCATTAATACATTCTAAGAAATTTTTCCTTTTGCTTTACTACCAGTCTTCCAAATAGTCTAACTTAGAGAACATTTTTTTGTGTGTGTATGGGAAGGGGGGCAGGATCTTGTTCTGTTGCCAAGGCTGGAGTGACATGAGATCATATTTCACTGCAACCTCAAACTCCAAGGCACAAATGATCCCCCTGCCTCAGCCTCCTAACTAGCTGTAACTATAGGAGCATTCCACCAAGCCTGACTTAATTTTGTATTTTCTGTAGAGACAGGGTCTTGCTATGTTGCTCAAACTGGTCTTCAACTCCTGGCCTCCTAAAGTACTAGGATTACTATACCCAGTGAACATTTTATAATAATAATTATTTTTATTTTAAAAATATATATGGTGATTAAGTATGTGCTTAGTTGGTAAGCCTGACTTTGCAGCTTTATAGCTGTATGACTGAAAAATTTACTTACACTCTGTGCTTCAGTTTTCCAAATATGTAAAGTGGGATAATCAACAGTACTTTGTTGACAAAGTTGTGTTAATAGATGTAAAATGTTCGGAGTCATGCCTCGTAAATAGTATACTTTCAATAAATATTAGTCTTTATTTATTAAATATTATTATTGTTTATATCATTATCTTTGTTGCTGTTACTTTAAAATAAAATGCAGATTAAAAGGAAATAGCAGATCAAAGTAAACATTAAGAAAAAGGAGGCTAGAGGGCTGACTAGAGACATTGGTTCACAGTTTCTCCAAGAAAAAGGAAAAAATTCAGGTGAAAAGGCATAGCCCAGATATAATTCCAAGTGAAGAGTGCCAGAATCTATTAGCTATTCCAAGGGAAGAAGTCACAGAAGTCACAGTGAGAAGGAGTAAAATATCAGCAGAGATCAATCTCCAAGGCATTTGATGTCCTGGTGAACAAGTAGGTGAGGGTGTTTATTTTTCCTCCTCTTATACTCATAACAGCTCCCAAACTGTTAGAGAGCCCCTTTACCCTCATGAGACCAAGTACTGCTGCTATCCACAAATTGAGAATTTCTTAAGAACAGAGCACAGGGCTGCCAACCCACATAGCATCACTTCCCCCCACCATAGACCAAACTGAGTCACCTATTACGCATCTATGGTGAGCATCTATTATGCTAATGGAGTCTCAGCCCTTCAGGCTCCCTATCATTGGATTCCACACAAACATTCCTAAATACCTGCTCAGATTGTGACCACAAAAGTCCAAGGGGAAACAAGAGGACTGTGGGGTTTCTAGAGTTCTGACTCACAGGGCAGGAGTCACAAAGAGATGAGAAAGTGAGATGCACTGTCCACAGCTTCCTCAAAGACTAGAGGAGAAAGTGACTATCACAAATGAAAGTCAGGAGTCCTGGATCAGTGGTGTGGTAGGCAGAGAGATAATGTGTCTGTCTGCCCAGATTGGGAAGCTGGTTCACTCCCTTCCTTCCCTTCTCTCACCTCCAATGGAGACTACAGTGAAAATTAATACATAGTCACCCACCATGCTCATTAGGGCTGGTATTACTCCATGACTTTGTGGTATGCATGGGTGAGCTTGGCAACCCAGCTCTGCCCAGCTATGCCCCTACTTCTGCAAGGCTAAGCAGGGAACATAGGAGAATAGTCATTCCACAAACCACCCCACCACTAGAGCAAAGTGAGATCAAGTACATATCCACTAGCTCCTGCTGAAGCTGTTCTTAACACATAAACACCTCTTAATGGTCTTATAGTTCCTCTCCTACAACTAGTATCTCAGAAAGAAGCTACTCAATGAACAAAAACTATTGATAATAAAGAAATACACACAAAGCCCGGTCTCCCTGAAACTTTCCCAAATAGAAACTAAGCAAGTGAGTGACATACATTTGGGGACATTACCAAGGGGGCAAACTAAAAAAGTAAAATAAAGCAAAATAAATGAATTTTATTTTAATTTTAAATTTTACCCAAATGAAAATAGAGTCAAAAATAATAAGGCCTGGCTTCCCCAGATGAGAAGGAATCAATGTAAGAACTCCGGAAGTATGAAAATACAGACTGTTCCAACACCCCCGAAGAATCACACTAACTCCAATTAACCTCAATTTGAAAGGAAAATGCTGAAATGAAAGATAAAGAATAAAGAATTTAGATCATGAATTATAAGGAAAATCAATCAAATTCAAAAGAAAGTTGAAAACCAACACACACACACACACACACACACACACACACACACCCCAATAATAATCCAGGACATAAATGAAACATTTACTAAAAAGACATTGATGGTTTTACAAAATGCACTTGAAAGGTTAAATAATAGGATATACCAAGCTGAAGAAAGAATTTCAGAGCTTGTAACCCTAGTCAGACCAAAAAAAAAAAAAAAAAAAAAAAGGAATGAAGAAAGTTTTTGAGAAATATGAGGTCATGTGAAATGCCCAAACCTAAGAAACATAGGTATTACTGAGGGAGAAGAAGAAAAAGCAAAATGTTTGGAAAAGTTATTTGAGGGAATAACTTAGGAAAGCCTTGATGGTCTTGCTAGAGATTTAGATTTCAAAATCCCCAAAGTTCAAAAACACCTGGGAGATTAGGTGAAAAGGGACATTGCCAAGGCATATAGTCATTAGACTATCTAAAGTCAACATAAAAGAGAGGATGCTAAGGGCAGCAAGACAAAAACATGAAAAAAAAACCTATAAAGAGAAATCTATGACTAACTAAGCAGACTTCCAAGAATAAACCTTATGATAAGGGCCTGAGGTCCTCTCTTTAGTCTCCTTAAGGAGGACAATTGTGAGTCAAGAAATTTATATCCTGAAAAACTAACTTTCATAAATGAAGGAGAAATAAAGTCTTTCCCAGTCAAACAAATATTGAGAGAATTTATCACCACTGGACAGACCCCATAAAGAATGCTTGAAAAAAAGTCTTAAACATCAAAACAAAGGCCTAAGCAAGCATCCCATGTACTCAGTACTAATATAAAAAGAGTGGAACAACACAAATGTACACAAGAAAAAAAAGACAATGAAATTCAAGAATGGGCTATTGGGAGAGGGGGCTCAATTAGTTTTCACCTATCAGGTACAGTGTAGGGATATATGGCATACTTCCTTAGTGAAAAACTCAACTGCAACTCAGACTTTTGCGTTTATCTCACAAATGCAAATAATGTAACCTAATCATATATATCCTCATATTAACCCATAATAAAAAAGGCTAATAATGAATCATTGTAAAAGTCCTGGAAAGAATAAAACTCACAGGGTTTATAAAACTGTAACAATAGAGAATATAAAGCCACTAACAATTATCATGATGACTTGAGCAGTATCTCATACTTCAGAAATAACATTGTTTGTATATGGTCCAAATACTCCTCTTAAGAAATAAAGACTGATGAAATGGATGAAAGAACAACCTAATTATCTGTTGCCTTCAAGACACACACTTAACTCATAAGGATTCTTATAAATTCAAAGTAAAGGGGTAGGAAAGATATTGCAGGAAAATGGAAACCAGAAGTGAGCCGGAGTAGCTATTCTTACATCAAATAAAACAGACTTTAAATCAACAATGATAAAAAAGAAAAACAAATCATTGTATAATGATAAAGGAAACAGTCCACTAACAAGATACAACAATCCTAAATTTATATGAATCTAACACTGTAGATCCCAGAGTCATAAAACAAATACTACTAGAGCAAAGGAAAGTGATAGACAGCAATACAGTACTTATGGGGGACTTCAGCACTCCACTGACAGCGCTAAACCAATTGCTGAAGCAGAAAATCAACAACAACAAGAAAAATACTGGACTCTAGAACAAATTGACGTAATTTGTTCTTTTACAGAACATGTTACCAAAAATCTGCAAAATAGTCATTCTTCTTATGAGCACATGGAACTTTTCCAAGATTGACCACAGAATAGATCATATAACAAGTTTCAATAAATTAAAAAAGTAAAAATTATATCAAGTATCTTCCTAGACCACAGTGGAATAAAACTAGAAATCAATTTCCAGACATGGTAATTAAACACCATGCTCTTTAATTATCTTTGGGTCAACAATGAAATCTAGACAGAAATTTAAAATTTTGAAATGAATGAAGAGTGAAACAAATTACAGAAAAGCAGTCCTCAGATGAAATTCACAATTATAAATGCCAACATCAAAAAGGCAGAAAAAATCACAAATTGATAGCCTAATATCACACCTTAAGAAACTAAAAAAACAAACAAAAAAACAAAAAAAGAAGAAACCAAATCCAAAATTAGCAGAAGAAAACAAATAAGAAAAATATGAGCAGAACTAAAGGAAATTGAAAAAAAAAGAAAAACAAAGGACTATTGAAGCAAAAAGCTGGTTCTTTTAAAAGATAAACAAAGTTGATAGACCACTAATCTAGATTAACCAAGAAAAGCAAAGATTCAAATAAATTCAACCAGAAATGGAAATAGTGGCATTACAACCAATGCCACAGAAATGCAAAATGTCATCTGAAACTGCTATGAATATTTCTATGCACACAAACTAGAAATAATAGAGGCAATGGATAAATTCCCAGAAACTTACAACCCTCCAAGTTTGAATCAGGAAGTAATCTTGTACAGACCAACAATGAGTAGTGAGATTGAATCAATAGTATAAAATCTCCCCTCAAAAAGAAGACTAGATTGATTTATGGCTGAATTTCACCAGATATTCAAAGAAGAATTGATACCAATACTACTGAAACTATTCCAAAAGATTGAGGAGGTGATCCTCCCTATCTTGTTCTATGAAACCAGTATCATCTTGATATCAAAACCAGGAAAGGATACCACTGAAAAAGAAAAATATGCAAAATCTTCAAAGAAATACTAGAAAACAGAACCCAACAGCACATTAAAAAAGTAATTCACCATGACAAATGGGTTTCATCCCAGGGATGCAAAAATGTTTTAACAAATGCAAGACAAAGAATTTATGACTATGGCTTCAAAAACAATTCAAACAAAAGCAAGAAACAACTCAGCATGAAAAAACAAACAATACCATTCTAAAGTAGATAAATGACATGAACATGTTCTTTTAAAAAAGATATTCAAATGGCCAAGAAACATATGAAAAAATGCTCAATAGCACTAATTATCAGAGAAAGGCAAGTTCAAAACATATTGAGATACCACCTTACCCCAATCGAAATGGCCCTTATTAAAAGGTTGAAAAAAAAACAACAAAAACACAAAACCGATATTGGTGTGGATACAGTGTAAAGAGAACTTTCATACACTGTTGATGGGAATGTAAATTAGAAAAACCTTTATAGGAAACAGTATGGAGTTTTCTCAAGAACTAGAAGTTCCATTCAATCCAACTGTCCTAGCTATCTACCCAAAGGAAAAGAGTGGTGTAATGAGCTCTGGATTGTGTCTAATAGTAGTTTATCTACTCAAAATGAAATGCAATTTCCAGGCCCTGGAAATCTTGGTCATTTTCTTTAAGGGTCTCTCAAGTTTGTTAGTACTTTCCTCAAAAGTTGGTTCCTACAGCTTTGACAAACTCCCGCTTGTCTAGATCATACACATCACCACTACACTCATCTCTTCTCTTTGTCAACAATAGTTTATTTTATTCAGAAACTGGTGAGTTAGTATGCTCAAGGAAGGCAGGTCCCTTCCTGGACACATGAGGTGAATGCTGATTAGTTTAAGCCCATCATGATGCGTCTATAGTTCTGCCACCCACATGGGCATGTGACATAGTCTTGGCCACTGAGATACAAAAGAAATCTTCTGGTTGGGATTTTGGGAAAGGTTTCATATTTTGTAAGAGATTCAAAGTCAGGATTCACTCCTCCCTGCCTCTGGGATGTTACTTCTGAAGTTGTGATGTTTGGAGGTGCTCCAGACAACCTCAGATGATGCTAGGTCTAAGAGGAATGTCAAGATTATTGCAGAACCACCAACCCAAGGCTCCTTCATCATTAAGAGACTGAATGCACAAATGTTAATTTTCTCCTGTTCCAGACATTTTTATGTAAGGCAATCAATTTTAGTTATTGTTTCGGCCCCACTTAGATGTGTAGCAGAGTCTGTTGTTGCACTGACCCCTCTCCCTTGGCCCCCTGAGATGATCTGCTGCTGCAGTAATTAGTTTCCAGTACTCTGACAACTTTCCACTTCAAACACCTGCACCTCTTCTCTTTCTGAAGTTGCAATGCTGAAGTGGGGGAAGAAGAGTTTAAGCCCTTAATTCCTAAGTCTTAATAAATAGGGTCTGGGATTTGGTGGAGTTTGGAGATTAAGTCTTCCCACACCTGGTAGGACATTTTCTACATTGAGTTCCACAATTTCTCATAGTGGCCTACAGTAAAAACTCAGGGAAGAACTACTGGTTCTTCTCCCTTTTCTTTTTTCCTCAAACTTGCTTTCTTTGGCCTTGGGATCACCTTGTAAATAAATTACATATGCCAAAGATCTTATCTCATGGTCTGCTTTTGAGAAATCCAACTTAAGAAAAGTTGGGTATTCTATTACCTGCCCCTGAAAACATTCTGATGCAAATGCTATAGAACAGCAGTTCTCAACCTGTGTGTCATGACCCCTTTTTAACAATGAAAATACATTGTGGTGTTAGAAAGGTTGAGAACCACTGCTATAGAAGATCACATTCAACAGAACTTTCTGTGATGGAGACGCTCCATACCTGCATCGTCCATTATGGTAGTCATTAGCCACAGGTGCTATAAAACACGCGAAATGTGCAACTGAAGAACTTTCATTTCGTTTCATTTTAATTAATGTAAAAAGTCACATGTTGCTAGTGGTTAACATATTGGGCAGCACTGTTCTAAATGGGTCTCAATGAGGATGAAGGAAATGAAACTATCCCATCATGCCTTACATCAGAAGTATATTCTACAAACATATATTTTGCATAATAAAAAATTGTGCTAGGCTGTGGTTTCTGAAAAACAGGAAGAAGAATAAAATAAACAGTGTGTGTCTTCTAAATCCAGTCAGAGAAGCACACATACAAATATATACATATAGGTAAAAGTAGGAAACAAGCGCAAGAGTGCCATGAGCAAAGCACTACAGGAAATAAGGGGATACACAATTAATTTCCACTGTGGGAATCCAAGAATACTTTACCAAGGTGGCATTTGAGCTAGGTCTCTAAAATGAATATTACATCTTTCAGGAGATACAGAGGGAGAATTGCACTTCTTACAGAGAAAAGAGACACAGGGAGGCTGTATAGACAAGAAGCACTGGAAGCAAGCAGTGTGGTGAAGCTGTGCTACAAACCAAAACTCTAGGTGAGGTCCAGAATATGCAGAGCTTTGAATTCCATATTAATGGACTAAGACTTCGTTTTTGTGTAAATAGTAGTCATCAAATTGTTAGAGTCTGAGAACTGGTAATGATGTTATCAGTGAAGTAATCAGTTAGAGATGGGAGCAATTAGAGACTGGAAATCAGGAGTTTACAGTACTAGTCCATGTAAGAAATAATATTGATGTCACCTTTGTCTGTACCATCAAGAATAAAAACAAGAGGCAGGTTGAAACACAACTCAGAAGTAGACATGGCATGTTCTGACCATGAACTGAAAGTGAGTTATGAGGGAGCAAAGTTGGATTTGGCTCTGAAGAGGACATATACAGAAGAAGCAGATTGGTGGGAGGATATGAAAGAGATAAAGAGATGCTCAGAAGACATTGGGATGCTGCCATTGGTGGTCAGCTATGTCAAAAGATACAGAGAGTTTGAGTATGAAGAAGAATGAGAGGAGGCTCTTTAAGTTTTTCCATAACTCAAGGAGGGTGAAAGAGTTTGAAAAAGCCAAAGTGCAAACTAAGATTTGAATTACTGGGCCAGGCGTGGTGGCTCATGCCTGTAATCCTAGCACGCTGGGAGGCCAAAGGTGGTGGATTGCCTGAGCTCACAGGTTTGAGACCAGCCTGAGCCAGAGTGAGACTCCATCTCTAAAAATAGACAGGCATTCTGGCAAACACCTGTAGTCCTTGCCACTTGAGTTGCTGAGGCAAGAGAATCACTTGAGCCCAAGAGTTTGAGGTTGCTGTGAGCTATGATGCCGCAGCACTCTACCAAGGGTGACAAAAAAAAAAAAATTGAATTACTAATTTTTCTAAGAACCACATTATGCTTTCAGGTAACGGTGAGCAAAAGACTGTTATTTATTCCTGTTAAGTTTTCTTCGTGACCGGGGCTCTTATTCCAGTCTACTGAGTTTGTTTATTGACGATCATTGCATAGAAAAGCTACTCAATTTTTCTGATTATTTTCTTTTATATTTTTAGCCTGAGAAAATTATTTAAAATATAGAAGAATTGAACAAAAAGGAAAAAGTAATCATTTTCCTGAAAAAGGTAATGGGATTATAAAAATTGTGTTGTGAATGCTGTGGTGCACTGTCCAGATCCCCATTCAAGATCAAAGCACTCATTTTCAGAGGCTAGGAGTATTGGGTACTAACAGCTCACAGCTGAGCCCTTCTCCAGAACTGCCCTTGGCCTTGCCCATTACACTTTCTCCTAACTGAAGTGGGTCTTTTGTTTTGATTCTCGTCAGTTCAGAACCATCCTAGTTCCATAACACTCTATGGGATCAGTTCAACTCTATTGCAACTTTATACAGTTTAACATCTTCCCATCCCTCACTCTCTTAGAGGTGTTATTCCCATGAGCATTCCCAAAAAACTTACTGCGTGTAAATCCCCACCTCAGCCTCTGTTTCCCTGAGGAGGAATCCAATCTAATATGACTTACAAATTAAAATTTCAGTGGGTATTTTTTTAACTTAAGAAAAACATTTTAGACATCACTGAAACCATCAGGATTCTTTTTACATTTGAAAAAGAAGATTAATGACGATGTCTTTTAAAAGGTTCTATTAATTTAATCAGCATGGCACTAGTACAATAATAAAGAGACAAATGAATAGATGAGAATAGATGTCGCCGAAACAGATCCCACTATACACAGGAATTTATTATAATATCAAGGCCATTGACATCATAAAATATGATAAAGATTAATGGCATAACAAATCAAAGTGGAAGGGAAAGATTATTCAATAAATGGTGCTGGGACAGCAGGATGAAAAAATAATTTAATCCTTATATCATGTACTGAAATAAGTCCTAGATGGATTAAAAATGTTCGTTCCATTTCTGTTATAATCAAGGGAGAAAAACTAGACATCAGCGTGATACTATCTTTTGCTTGTCATGTTAGTAGAAAAGAGTACCTACCTTTATATACTGGTTTTGGAAATATAAATTGTTATAGTTTTTGAAGGACAATCTAAAGTGTACGATGAAACCTTGAAATCTATTTATCTTTGATTAGTTGAAGAATAATATATGTAATATTAAGAAAAATGTACAAGATATAAATTTTGTAAATCTTGTTTTACATCTTTACCATTTCTATACATTTACAATTTTTATACATTTTTACAAATGTATACACTTGCATGCATTAAAATGATCATTCTTGTAACCATCACTCTGGAGATCAGAAAATGATGCCCCCAAGTATGGCACTTTGACATACTGAGGAGTTTGATCAAAAGGAGATTGGAGAATCTCAGGAGCAAAGTGTCTCTCTGACCTTCTCCTGCCCTCTTGTCCCCCTACCCTTCTTTCTCCCTGCGAGGATGACATAGAAAATGGAATTTCTCTTCCCCAAGGCAAGTCATAGAGACTAGAACCTCTCTTTCCTAAAGTGAGCAATGAAATGTTGAAGACCCTCTTTCCAGAGGGGTCCTGCCTGCTCCACAGAGAGGCCAAAAAGAATCTGAACAGACTTGCCTTTCTGAGTTTCTCTTCTTTCAGTCTTTTATCCTTAGATTATCCCTTTTTGTGTAATTGCGTTTCTACACAGCTATCCATTCTTCAACATTTGTAAGTAGAATGACAGAAAGTTTTTCTTGGACCCTGATTTCTGAAGGGGCCTATGTCACATAAAACTTTGATTAAATAAATTAGTTATGCTTTTCTCTTATAAATCTGCCTTTTGTTAGAGGAATGTCATCTGTGACCTTTATGATGGGTGAGAAAAGGTATCACACTTTTCTGCTCTTACAATTCAAATGGACATATAAAGCATTTTTAGTATTTCAGAAGTTATCCTCCTCCCCTACCTGGGGTAGCCTATAAGGGAGTAAGACATACTCAGCTATCGTGGAGGTTACGGTCCACTGAGAGAGACAAATATTAAGTAAATAAGTATATCAGTTGTTATTTACTAACAAATTGACATTATTACAATGGAAAGTTAAAAGTATGCAAAGAGAAATGCTATTTAGTTTGGAGAAATTGAGGAAAGACAAATCTGAAGAAGTAGATTTAATGTGAAGAAGGAGGAGGCAAAAAGAACAAGGGAGAAAAGAGTAACCCAAGGAGGGGAAACATGGTGTGTCTTCAATTGGGAAAGAGATTCAAGGTAATGAAAAATAAAAATAGTGTGATAGCAGAAAAGAAGCAATACAGAAGGCTAGAGAAAGAGACAGGACCTTATACATTTGTTAAAGATGGGTATGTTAGTATAATTGTAAAGGTAAAGTGCTCATTGGTTGTAAAGGAAAGTACATTTTTAAATGATCACTGTGGGCCACTGTGAAAATAATGGATTGTTGAAAAGGTAGAAGGGACATTGGATACCACTTTTTACGCTGTTATAAGACAGGGATGAGTTGGGCCAGAAAAGTGTCTAGGAAATGAAAATATAGTGGAAATTCAAGGTGCATTTTGAAAGTTGCATCCACGAAGCTCAGTGGCTAAGAGGATCAAAAGAGTAAGGATAAAGAGGATTGTATGTTCATATAAAAGGAAAGATCTGAAGGATACACATCAAACTGCTGGCAGTTATCTTTGCTTTGGGTTTGGATGAGAGGAGGGTGGACCCAGACTTTCACATTTTCTTCTGTAGAGTCCAAATGAAAATCATGATGGTAGTCGTGGTGGGGGTGGCAGTACAGGAATAGCTTAGAGTTATTGAATGATCTTGCATTATCATCTGTAATTTATTGCATGGTTTAATGTAAATAAAAAATAAAGAAAATGGTCATTAATGAGATTTAATAAGATAGTTTTCATCATATAGATGAAAGATAACATAATCCAAATTAAAGGGCAAAAACTAAATCATAAGCAATGTTACACTAAGTATGACAATGGATTGACAGTCATTTCTAAATAAAAAGCTTATACAAATAATTAGGGTTTTCATACTAATCAGCAATTCACAAAGAAAGAAATAGAAATATTTAATAGACATGACAAATAAGATAATGGGGGAAAGATCCTTTTTTAATCTTCCAGTGAAATTAGCAGAGATTAAACAAAGGAAAATCTGTAGGGAATGGGATGGATGAAGCAGTGAAACAGGCCATTTCAAGTATTAATGCTCTAAGTTAAAATGGCAGTTAGACAATAATGAGCACAATATTTTTGTAGCCTTTAGACTTGAATTTTTGCAACTTTAATCTGAAGAAATACACATGAATTTTTGTACCCTTTAGACGTGAACTTTTACATTGCTATTCAGAAGAAATGCACACAAATGTGAAGGGATCTTTATGACCACAAGCCAACGCCGGAAACAACAATGCACAATGGTAAAAGACGAGGACAACGGAGGCATGTTCATCACTAAAATACAGTCACTAAAATTCACATTGAGAAATACTTAAAGTGTCATTTTAAATTAAAGTATTTTTTTTAATGTCTCCTTGACCCAGCACCCTTCTAGAACCCCCACTTGCACCAATAATGCATAATCTTTGTTTTGTCAATATCAGAAACCAGAATTTATTCCAATCTAGCCACTATACTTTGTCATCCCAAAGTAAGTCAATGAGGCAAAGAGCTCAATCAATAGCGGTTCATTAAGCCAACATTTGAGGGCACATGAGAAAAATACCAGCCACGGATGCATGTGTGACTATTCTTTCTAGAGTAGGATTTGGGACCTCAGTGCTTAAGGGAAGAAGGCATACAGAAAGATAAAGAAGGACAGAGACAGGCACTTGGTTACATGCTTGTGAGGCCCATGAAATCTACACTTTACATAAGAGAAAAGGGATTAAAAGAAGAATCAGTCATTAAGATGTTTCTCCATAGGTGAAGGAATGATTGACCTCTTCTGGTCTCTGTTCTGCACCTGGGAAGGTAAGTTTGGAATCAACACTATTAATGTGGAATCAAACAGATTTTAGTTTTAGGCACTAGACTTAGTGGACTCAAAGTTACAATTTATATGTCCTCGTTTATGAGTGGCCAACAGAGCATTTCCTTATGAATAACCTGTACAGGAAGTCCTTTGTAGATGCCTGTGGACTTGTACCTTTCCACGGGGCGCTGGCTAGTGCACTCTGTCAGTAATAGCTTTTCATCTGGAAGTGTATGTTGCATGACTCAGTTTCCAAGTTTGGCTTTTCCTTTTGTATAAGAAGTTGGGAGGGTGGTTCTGAGATTTTCATTTACTTTTATAACTTCAAGATTAGGATACAAAAGTACAAAGTTTATTTTATCTTCTTAGAAGGAAAGAGGGAGTGAGAGAGGGAGAGAGTGTGGTGAAAGAGAGAAAAGAGCAGACAGACAGTGTGGCCGCCCAAAGAAAGAAAGGAAGAATGCCGGCAGCTGAGGCCAAGAGGGTCACAGTTTTTCAGGGGCTTGCAAATTGGTGGGGTACAGTTGAGAAACTGCTGCATCTAATTCTTCTTTCTTCATAGTGGTAGACAGAAAAGATAAACAAGCAGGGCCAATGTCAAAGTCCAGGCCCAGGCTTCTCTGCCCGTCTTTGGAGAATGGGATTATCAGGATTGTCTGTCTATCACAGGACATGGGCGGAGTTTGCCTTCAGATATGGCTGAAGACTGGAGCTCCCTCTTTACTGTTTACTCAGGAACTCTGTGGAAAACAACGTCTCCAAAACAGTTTTGAAAAAGAAAGACTTACATCTTCTCTCTGTTCAGGCCATTTCAGAAGTTGTCCAAAACAGCACTCCCACCAAGCAGAGGGCTTGCTAGCAAGAGAAGTTAAAGGATTGATCTTTAACTGTTACTAGGAAATTGCAGGATTAAGTATTTTCCTGTTATTTTTGCGATTTTTGCAAGGCTGCCCCTTTCACCCCCAAAAATTTACTGAAAGATCAACAACAATGAAGGCAGATTAATAAGAGGGAAAAGTTTATTTACTGTGTGCACAGAGAGAACTGCAGAGTGATTATCCAGTGTCCCAATTAGGGCCAGAAATCTTTATTCCTTCCCTTTAGAGGAGTGAGGGAGAGGAGGGGCATTAAATGGTACTAGGAGGATGAATGGATGGGGGAACAGACTGACTTCTAAATGATTTTCTTTGCAAATTAAATTAGGCAGAGAGACAGGAAGAATGCCTGCAGTTGAAGGCCAGAGGCTCACAGTTTTTAAGGAGGTTGCAAATCAGTGGGGTACAGTCATGTAAAATACACATAACGTGTATATTTTAAATGATTTGTGCCAGGTCTGGTTGCATTCGTGGTTTTCTTTGCTGCGACATAGTGAGAAAAGACTGGAAAGGAAAGTCTCTCGTTCTCTTGATGAGTCTATCTGGTGATGTAGACAGAGGCAAAGCCTCTTCCAAGGACCTATTAATCTCTAAGAGTCTTTAATTCAAAATACGCTTTCTACCAAGGAGTCATATTTTGGGGTGAAATTTCCTAAGCTCCACCACTTACTTGTGTTTGTTTATCCCTTGTGTTTTTAGTAACTTTGCATTATCTCTTTTGTCCTGTCAAGCAGCACTGTGAAGCCATTGTGAAATTATTTCCATGTAACTGAAAAGGAAAGTGAGGCTCAAAGTATTTTCTTAGCAAATGAGACACAGCTAACAAATAGCAGAACCAATATCAAATTCTGTCATTTGATTCCTAGACTAGTTTCAGTTTCACTATTTTCCTATGCGCTTACATATTCAGCCATCCCCAGTGGAGACACACACAAAGTGACACTCCAAATATTTGGACCAGTAGTATGTTATAATTTTAAGGGTGGTGTTCTTCTCCATGTGAAAACAGTGTAAGCCAAGAATAAGCCTAACAATAAGTATAGAATATACAAGATTCTTACTTGTCTTGTATGGGTGACCTTTTTTCTAGTGTAGGTAAAACTGTAATAGAAAGATGTAAAAATAAAATTCAGTGTGTCTTTGGGATACATTATAATTTTAAAGTCATTCTGAGTAGGAAATGATCTACTATAGCTGTTGAAAATGAACATTGTCTTGAAAGGTCATCTGGATTTTGAAAATTATTCTAATGAATCCTAAACTTGATAGAAACTTTATGTAAGTTACCAACACATAGAAACTTGTGCTAACAGATGCCATCCCTAAGTACTAGCATTTGATGACAGTTAATAAGCCTTATAAAAGTCCCATCCCTGAGCAACTTACTCCCTGCCAAAATAACTATAAATCTTCACTTTTAGCTACAATATCTGCTGAGGCACACATGTTGGGTGGCCATTTCAGAATTGTGAGTTTTAGTATCCATGAAGTCTGCCAGGTTGTTATTTTCATGTTGCAGTGAATCACTTCTGAACTGTCACTGGCGCCTACATTTACATTCCTAAAGCTTTCCCCTTCGTCTGACAAATTCATACTGAAAAATTTAATCCTCTATTGCTCCTGCAGTGACCAAACCCTCTTTTCTGGTAAGGAAACTGGTCCATGTTATCACCACTACCACCTCCCTCTGGATAGGAACTTATTCCCGCCTGGCAAAGGGATAATCTCTCTTCATTGAATACTCAAATATGTTATTCTTCTCTGGGAAAAGTACAGTGGGCTGTACTTTTCATTTAGATTCTTATCCCATGAAGATAATAGGAAACGATGAAACTGACACTACTGCTGCTTTTGGAATCCTAACATTACATTATGAGTATTTTCTGGGACTAAATATGCTTGCCGTGCATTCAGTTTGATCAGAAAGTTGAGAAAGTGAAAGTATCAAGAGAAAATACCATGAATAAGAATTCTTAGAGTCCAGAAATAACTTCCAGCATAAGACATTTCAGAAGAGAAAAACATCCCCTGTTAACTTATTTTACATACAGTGCTCTATGTGTTGGGGGTTGTATTTTCTTCTGAGTCTAGCATATTGGTGGAGCTTCACCATGTACCAAGAATCTTTTAAGTGTTTTAAATACAATATCTCATATAAACATCATCATAATTTTCAAGGTAGATATGTACATTTTCTAGATTAGAAAACATAGGCTTAGAGAATTTGAATAAGTTACCCAACTCAAAGCTAATGAGAAGAGCCAAGATGTAAACAAAGATCTTTAGATAGAGCACAAAGCTTTAGTCAATTTGGGAAAAAAAGTTCTGCTAGATTCCACTTGGTTCAATGAATCCATATTCTACTAGAGTCGATGAAAATTTGGGGGCCATACATATATTACCTAAATCACATCATAGTTATTTCACTCATAAAACATACCTTAAGCAGCTGTTACGTATTAGAGACTATGTAGAAATTATCATTAAAGCCCCCACATTCTGGACACAGATGGGAGAAAAAAATAAACAGAAAGGAAATTATTTAGGATGAATTATAAGGCAGTAAAAGTCAGAAATTATGGGACAAAACAAGAAAAGACTGGCTGTGCATAAATACAAAGAGAGTGATATAAGGCTTGCAGCAGATCACAAATTGCCTATCAGTCAGAAATGTAATGCTATTTGAAAATAACACAAAGATATAACATGTAGTAACTGCAAATAATGTTTTCTCTGTATTTAGCTTTGGCTGAGCTTTTGTGAGAACAAGTTTTCCCAGTGTGAGCACGTTAAAGCAAGATGTGGGAATCTTGGAGAGGGCCCAGTGTTCTATAATTAAAATAATTAAAAAGTAAGAAGAAAAGAAATCTTTCAAGAAATCTTTAAAATTTAGGGTTGTCTAAAAGCAAAGATATAGGCAAGGAGAATTTTAATGACTATTCCAATATAGAGAGAATTTGTCAAAGGATGTTGTTCCCTCTTCTCACTAATGAGAGAACAAAAGAAATATGTGTTAAAGTGATAAAGAGGTCATTCTTTGTCCTATTCCAAAAAGAGCCATCTTAATTCTCCTCTTGGGACTTGTAAGTTGGCAGAAACAAAAACTTTAAAATGATCAGAGGACAAAAAGTTTCTTTTGTCACACACATGTGGCCAGAGACTGTCCATTTACCAACCAAAGGCATACATACCTGTACAAAATTAGGTGTGTCTTCTTACCTGGAGAATAGTGTCGCATAGAGATCTGAAATGCTTTTGGATGGCCACATATTTTATAAAATTGAATTGTTTACCCACATTAAAAATTCTTATTTTAAATAATTGAAATTTATTGTTTCTCGAATTTTTAAAAAACACTCAGATTATGTAGCAACCTGGCCGCCATTTTTAGTGGACTGGTGGTGAGTATTGCATCTGACATCCAATAGTTACATGTGCCCTTTGCATGCCTATTGTCTCCAACACTTCCTGCAGTATTCATACCAGTTATTCATGTTACCTGCCTATTTTCTTTAGACCTTTGACTCCACAACTACTGGTATAAGTATAAAAAGGACAATTTAATGACTTTACCACATCTCCTTGGCTTACAGTTGCCAGCCTGGAACCTTCCTACAAACATTTTATTCATATGTAGACATATACAACCAAGTTCTTGTTGGTATAAAGTGTCTGAGAAATAGGGCACAAAGAGGAAACACAAAGAGGAGATAATCCCTCACAGTCTCCCAAAAGGATTCCCCAGAGCTAAGCTTCTCTAGCTAAAACATGGTACCGGAGTCTCTTGAAGCCACAAAAAATTGTAGCAACATGACCTTCTTGGAGGATTATTTTTATTTAATGATGTATTTATAACATGATTTTCATATTAAAATACAGTAGTATAAGGCCAGGAGTGGCAACTCACACTTGTAATCCTAGTACTCTCAGAGGCCAATGAGGGCAGATCTCTGGAGCTTCAGAGTTTGAGACTAGCCTGAGCAATAGCATCTCTACTAAAAAAATAGAAAAAGTAGCAGAGCATTATGGTGCGTGCTTATAGTCCTAGCTACATGGGCGTCTGAGGCAATAGGATCTCTTGAGCCTAAGAGTTTGAGGTTGCTGTGAGCTATGATGACACCCTGGCAATCTACCCAAGAAGGCAGAGTATGACTGTCTCAAAAAAGATACAGTATTATATGTAGTATGTAGAGTTCAAGAACATTTGTAAGATAAAGCATGGGATTTCAAAGACATTCATCATTTGTAACAGAAAACCAAGGTTTACATACCCGTGCCATTGGTGGGTATTTTGTTGGCAAAGTTTGAGGAGAATTACTGGATTTCCACCAAGTCCAAATCATTACATCCATACCCTGTGGAATTGACCTCTCTTGAATCTCTTCTTGGAAGTGTTATAAGCAGAGGGGTAGTTGTCCAATGCACAAATAAATCCCAATTAAGAATATTCTCCCCCAAAGTGAGCAACTCTTCATTTGGAATGTTGTATTTTAAATGATCTTCATTTGAAGCACTACTTCAATGTAATGTCTTCAATGCATCTCTGGTGTAGGATTGGGCTCTTGACCACTCAATAGCTATGTGACCTTGAATGAGTAACGATCTCTGTGGTCTACAGTTTCTTCATAGGTCCTTTCTAAGAGTGTTCAGAGACTTAAATGTGTTAACATCTATAAGGCATCTAGAAAAATACTTGGAATATAGCAAATGGTACAAACCTTACAATGGAGAACACTAAAGTTTTATATTTCTAAAGTTTTATCTTCAGGTAGGAGAAATACTATTCACACAAGGATCTAGTTTCACAACCTCTTCCTGAGGTGGTAACTTTGGGTGGGATATATCTATCAGCCAACCCTCCAGTGACCCAACTTTTAGCTTAGCTATATGAGGAGAAACAAAGTACCAAGAAATGAGAATTTCTAACCCCAAACAGCTATTTAAGTGTGTTTGGACATCTCAAAAAGCAATAGGAAAGCTCAGACAAATGGAAGCCCTGCTAAACAGCATTTATTTAAGAAATGTGAAAGATTTGATTTCCAAATTTTATTTTGAAGAATCACATTTGAAATAATGGAAGAAACATATAATGCCCCATTGTATTTGGTGGCTTTTAAATGTGACCTATTAGACTTACTTTATGGGTATTTTTATTTACCTCTGTTTTCTTGGTCCCAAGTTTTTTTAAAGCACAAGTTCTATTCCAAATACCTTACTCTGAAGATTAACTATGACCAACTAGACAATAAAAGCTTATTTTAAGAGTAATGACTCATTGTTTTGTTCTGTAACAATATACTCCATTAATTAAAAGGCAGTAAAAATCTGGCAATCGCAGGTGTTTCTGATTAATTTAGCCCAGGAGTTCACAAATATTTGGGTGTCAAGACCACTTTATAATCTTAAAAATTATTAAGAACACGAAAGAGCTTTTGTTTATTGGATTATACCATAGATATTTAAATAATTATAAAATTTTAAAATTGTTTTATCATTTTGATTTTAATGCCTTTAAAATTGCATTAAACTGGGTACATCCTAATACAACATCAATCTTATCAGGAACATCTTTAAGAATTGAGATGTTATCAAGCCTCCTGGTGACAAACATTTCCCAAAGTTCTAATTTTTGCTGGGAAGCTTAAGTGCTATCCATTAAGAATGAAACCGGTCATTACCTGAATTAGCAGACTCATTTGTTCGTAAGAAAACTTTTACTCAAGTCAGAATAAACAGTCTCTGTTATCCATTCTTTCTAGTAAGAAGTGTGTTCCATGAAAAAAGTGGTTACTTGAGCTTGTAACTCCAACTGTCTCTCAAGTGCTTTGCTTCTTGACAACCATCACACAGCAGAATGTTTCCTGCTAATTCTCATTTCACAGCACAAGATATTAAAAAGATGCAATAAAATCCAGAGTCAAGAGTTAAGGAAATTAACTATTTTTATTGCTTCATCAAGGACATTTTTAAGTAAAATATTTATCTTTGTCTTTTTTACTGTGAGGGCATTTTTGTTATGGATACTAAAGCACTGTACAATTTGATGGCCTTTTTAAATTTGATTTTTAATTAAAGTGATAACTGTATGCATTTATGGGGTACAATGTGATGATTTGAAATACAATGTGGAATGCTTACATCAAACTGATTAACATAACCATCACCTCGCTTACTTATTTTGCTACAGTAAGACATTTAAAATTTATTTAATATTGAAACATACCCTTGGTTGTGCATGTTAGGTGAGATCCCACCAAATGCCCCTCCAACCAATTGCTCTCCATCTTTCCCTCTCTTTATCCTCCCCTTCCCTCCCCCTTGCTAGACTATATTTGTGTTTTACCATTCATATGAGTGTGTAAGTGTTTATATATTCGTTTCATAATAGTATTGAGTACATTGGGTACCTTTTTTCCCCATTCTTGAGATACTTTACTCAGAAGAATGTGTTCCAACTCCATCCAGGTAAACATAAAAGATGAAAAGTCTCCATCTCTTTTTAGGGCTGAATAGTATTCCATGGTATACATACACACAATTTGTTAACCCTTTCATAGGTTGATGAGCATTTAGGTTGCTTTCATGACTTGGCAATTATGAATTAGGCTGCAATAAACCTTCTGGTCTTTGTGATAAAATGGTTTTTGTTCTGCTGGGTAGATGCCTAGTAATGCAATTGTGGGATCAAATGGAAGGTCAACTTTTAGTTCCTTAAGAATTCTCCATACTTATTTCCATAAAGTTTGTATTAGTTTGTAGTCTCACTACTGGTGGGACTCTTCTCTCCAAGTCCGCACCAGCATCTGCAGCTTTGGGACTTTGGGAGCCTAATCTTACTGGAGTTAAGCAATATGTAAAAGTGGGTTTGATTTGCATTTCTCTGATGTTCCTGCCTTAATTCACACCAAGGTGTCAGCAGTTTGACTTACTTTGCCTTTGCACTATCACTGCATATCAACCCAGGGAAGAGTTAAATAATATCCTAGTATTATGAAAACAGCTTTAACCCTTTGAAAAGGTCCCTGGTCAATTGCAGGGAAATTCTTCCCCTAAAGGAAATTCTTCTTTGTGTCAGGGTGGCATCTAACATCTTTGCAATTTGTTTGATGTCCTCTCTTTTTGCATCTCTTCTCTTATCATCTTGAATAATCATTTGCATTTTTTTTTTGTTATGGTTATCACACCACATGCTCAGCTTGGCTCCCCCAGTAGGTAATATAGTGCCTTGCTATTCAAAATATGGTCCGTGGGTGAGTAACTTCTGCATCATCTAGGAGCTTGTTAAGAATGGAGAATTTCAGGCCTCACCCCAGTATTACTGAACCATCTGCTGCATTTTTGTAAGATCCTTAGGCGATTTGTATGCCAGTGTAATGGTGACTTGGTATACTTGCCTGCTATCATTCTCTAATTTCAGAACATCTGTCATTTCTCTATTTGGAAAAAATGCTCCAACAGCAACATGTGATGTTGGCTCCATTTTTTTCTGGTACAGAGGTGGGCTTACCATAGCTTAACTATGGTAAGCTCTTTATAATACACTATCCCTATGAACAGAGTAATTGATTCTCAGGTAAGTGTGTATAAGCAAGACCAATCAGCGTTCTTTTTCAGACTATGGAAGGTGAAAGAAAGGAAATGTGCCTTTCTCTGCAATTATTATCTGTAAAGACAAGGCAAATATAAAATTGCTGCTGGCCATCTTTGCTGCATTGTGAAGGGAAGCTCTCTGAAATGTTTGTAAAAAAAAAAAAAAAAAAAAAAAAGAGGTCAGAAGTCAAAGACGGAGACAAATGAACCCTTGGTGACACCAATTGAGTCTCTGGATCAGCTCTACCTGAAGTCATTTACCCCATGATTTTTGGTGATGTGAATCAATAGATTCTGTTTTTCTGGCTAACATTAGTTTGAATTGGCTTTCTGTCCCTCAGAATCAAAAGAGTTCTGATGTAACATGAAAGACTCTATGAGGACAAAAGCCTAGTGTATACATATTTTTGTAACCTTCACACTATTTAGTAAGTACCTCGGATATAGTAGTCACTGGTTGTTCACCATTTCAGCTCTCATTTAATTGAGACTTCTCATTTTCCACCTTTCTAAAATGCACACTGGACTAAGTCAAACCTGGCTTAAATGCTTCAGTGTTTCCTCATCATGAGGGAGGAATAAGTATTGTTTAAAAATCTCTTCAAATACCACACTGTATTAGTCTATTCATGCATTCATGACCACTTGGGTTAATTTCACATCTTGGCAGTTGTGAATTGAGCTGCAATAAACATTCTAATGCAAATATCCTTATGGTAATATAATTTTTTTTTTTTTTTTTTTTTTTTGCAGTTTTTGGCCAGGGCTGGGTTTGAATCCGCCACCACTGGCATATGGGGCCAGTGTCCTACTCTTCTGAGCCACAGGCGCCACCCTGGTAATATAATTTTTGTTCTTCTGGATAGATACCTAGTAAAGAGATTGCAAGATCAAATGGCAGATTTACATTTAGCTCATTGAGGATTCTCCGTACCTCCTTCCAAAGAGGCTGTATTAGTTAGTTTGCAGTCCCACCAGAAGTGTAAAAGTGTTCCCTTCTCTCCACATCCCTGCCAACATCCACAGCTTTGGGATTTTGTGATGTGGACTATTCTCACTGGGGTTAAGTGGTACCTCAGAACATTCTTCTTAGTAAAGTATCACAAGAATGAAAAACAAGTATTCCATGTACTCAATACTAATATGAAAGCAAAAGATAAACAGCTACATACCCAAATGAGAGAAAAACACAATTAAATTGGGGGGTAGGGGAATGGGGAAGGGGGCAGAGGGAAGAGAAGAGGGTGGATTGCTAAGCTCTCACTTAGCAGGTACAATGTAAAGGTATACAGCACACCCCCCAAGTGAAGGACTCAACTACAACTTGAACTTTACCTAACATAGGCAAACAATGTAACGTAATCATTTGTTTCTTCATATCACTCTGAATTTTTTAAAAAATTAATTTATCAGGGGAAAAATATCTTCACCTTTATAGCCTTGTCTGTCAGTTCTCTTTTATGTCATTTGCTGGTTCTCAAAGAAGCCCTAGCCTTTCTCGCCACCAAGACTTTACACTTGCTATTTCTACTATGCCATGAATACCTTATTGATGAACTCCTACTTGATCTGGAAGAGCATTTTCAAAGATTTCCTCCTCTGGAAAGACTATCCTAATGGTCACTCATTTTCTCCTTTCTGTGTCTTTTATCAAGCCTTTTAAAACTATACTTGTTTTAAAATTTCTGCACATATTTGTCAATTTAGCTTGCAAGATTGCAAACCTCTTGAATTCAAAGACATCTTTCATCCCTGCATTCCCAGATGCATGGCAGAACATGACATTTATTTTAAATATTTATTAAAAGTATAGAATAAATTCAATAAGATCCTAACAAACAGAATCCAGCAACACATCAAACAAATTATTCACCATGACCAAGTGGGTTTTATCCCAGGGTCTAAAGGTTGGTTCAACATATGTAAGTCTATAAATAAAATACATCACATAAACAAAACAAAAAACAAAGACCATATGATTCTGTTAATTGATGCAGAAAAGGCTTTTGATAATATACAGCATCCTTTCATGATCAGAACACTTAAGAAAATAGGTATAAAAGGAACGTTTCTTAAACTGATAAAGGCCATCTACAGCAAACCCACAACCAATATCATATTGAATGGAGTAAAATTGAAAACATTTCCACTTTGATCATGTATTTTAAAGAAATGGATTGCTGATCCTTAGCCTAGGAGAAAATATCTTCCTAGGATGCTCTTCAGTATATAAAAGGATTGCTATATCACAAAATGAAAATC
>CAUYPK010112248.1:0-16564 GCA_963574355.1 Loris lydekkerianus
AAGGACAGATGTCTTCACCTCACCACCTCTCAGTCCCCTCATCTAAAAAAAGTGCTAACATGAAACTGAAAGGTCTCAGAAGTTCCTTTCATTTCTAAAATTCAAAATTTTTTTTTTCTTGCGACAGAGCCTCAAGCTGTCGCCCTGGGTAGAGTGCCATGTTATTACAGCTCACAGCAACCTCTAACTCCTGGGCTTAAGCGATTCCCTTGCCTCAGCCTCCCAAGTAGCTGGGACTACAGGCACCCACCACAACACCCAGCTATTTTTTGGTTGCAGCTGTCATCATTTGGCGGGCCTGGGCTGGATTCGAACCTGCCAGCTCAGGTGTATGTAGCTGGCACCTTAGCTGCTTGAGCCACAGGCGCCAAGCCTAAAATTCAACGTTTTAAGAAGTATATATTCTAGGCTGACCATGGTGACTCTGGGAGGCCAAGGCGGGAAGATTGCTTGAGCTCTGGAGTTCCAGATCAGCCTGAGCAAGAATAAGACCTTGTCTCTACTAAAAATAGAAAAACTAGCTGGACAGGCACCTGTAGTCTCAGCACTCAGGAGGCTGAGGCAGGAGGATCACTTGAATTCAGGAGTGGGTGATGTGAGCCAGGCTGATGTCACAGCACTGTAGCCTGGGGCAACAGAATGAGACTCTGTCTCAAAAAAAAAAAAAAAATCTAAATTAAGGAGTATATATTCAAAATTAAAGAGTAAGTCATAATAATTGAAATTATAAGTCTTAGTCTATAATGATATATTTGAACTTGAGTATACCTTAAAGGAATACCCCAAGAATTTTTGTTTGTTTTATAAAAGGTTTAAAACACTGGCTTTTGATACAATGTCAACTTAAAAATTCTCTCATTTCTTTCACCCTGAGGAGGCAGTGCTTCTGAATGCTCTGGCAATGCCCAGGACTTAGGAAGTCTCTCTCTTGAGACTGAGCAGAGTTTTGGCACTTTCTAGAGTGAATCGGGATACCTCCCTTGACGTCCTGACATATACGTGGTGGAATGGCCATTGTTGACAGGAAATGGAGAGTGGCAGAATGACAGAGGTAGGAGTAAGACAGGTGGTAGCAGAGGAAAGGGTAGGACCTGCCTGACCTTGACACCTCCAGCTGCCTCAGCTCCTTATCAGCGCTGACTTTGCATAAGGAAAACAAGCTTCACACACACTCGTGGGCAAGTGGTTCCTCATGTGCCAAACTTGTACTAGCTCGCTCAGCCCTTCCTCCTGGCCTTATTATCCCTCTTCTTCCTTCTTCGCTTGCTCAAAATCTTGCCTCTACCTGCTTGAATCCTTTCCGAGGCCATATGTTAAAGTTGGAGAGCTTCTGCCTGGGCAGGAGTGAGGACAGACTGGAGTTATAAAGAGAAGTCTGATTTCTTAAAACTTTTTTTTTTTTGGAGACAGAGTCTCACTTTATCGACCTCGGTGGAGTGCTGTGGCATCACAGCTCACAGCAACCTCCAGCTCTTGAGCTTACGTGATTCTCTTGCCTCAGCCTCCCAAGTAGCTGGGACTACAGGCACCTGCCATGCCTGGCTATTTTTTTGTTGCAGTTTGGCCAGGGCTGGGTTCGAACTCTGACGCCCTACCCACTGAGCCACAGGTGCCATCCGATTTCTTAAAACTTTTAAGCTAAGAAATTAAAAAAAAAAAAAAAAGAGGAAGAAAGATGAAGATGAAGAAAAAAAGACCCAAGGTGTTGACATCTCTAAATATCCTCAGTTGTATAAAGTTGGGTGCTAAAACTATGGCAGGTACCATAGTGTTAAAATCGAACATTGTTAGGCACTCTTCTAGAGAGCTTATAATTGCTTGTATTCCCAGCACTTTGGGAAGCTGAGGCAGGAAGGATCACCAGAGGCCGGAAGTTTAAGATCAGCCTGGGCAGCACAGCAAGAATTCGTCACTACAAAAAAATTTGAAAATCAGCTGGGCAAGCCAGGTGCAATGACTCACATCTGTAATCCTAGCACTCTGGGAGGCCAAGACAAGAGGATCACTTAAAGTTAAGAGTTTGAGAGCAGGCTTGGCTCCCATAGCTCAGTGGTTATGGCACCAGCCACATACCAGCCCCGGCCTACCAAACAACAATGACAACTACAACAACAACAACAAAAATAGCCAGGCCCTGTGGCGGGCACCTGTAGTCCCAGCTACTTGGAAGGCTGAGGCCAGAGAATCACTTGAGCCCAAGAGTTTGATGTTGCTGTGAGCTGTGACACCACAGCACTCTCCTGAGGGCGACATAGTGGGACTCTGTTTCAAAAAAAAAAAAAAAAAAAAAAAATAGGGCTGTGCCTGGGGCTCAGCGGGACGGGCGGCAGCCCCCAATAACCAGGGGGGCCCCGCCAAATGGCAACAAAAAATAGCCAGGCATTGTAGCCGGTACCTGTAGTCCCAGCTATTTGGGAGACTGAGGCAAGAGAATTGCCTAAACCCAGGAGTTGGAGGTTGCTGTGAGCTGTGATGTGATGGCACTCTACTGAGGGTGACAAAGTAAGGCTCTGTCTCAAAAAAAAAACTCGAAAAAAAAAAAAAAAATATATATATATATATATATATAAGTATTTGAGAACAGCCTAAGCAACAGCCAGACCCCATCTCTACTAAAATAGAAAAATGAGCTGGTTATGATGGTACACACCGGTAATCCCAGATACTCAGGAGGCTGAGGTGGAGGTTTATTAAGTCCAGGAGTTTGAGGTTGTGCTAGTGAGGCTGAGGCCATGGCACTCTAGTCTGAGCAACAGAGTGAGACCCTGTCTCTAAAAAAAAAGAGCTTATATGTACTAATCTATTTTGTTTTCCCCAACAACCACGTGAAATAGGAACTATTATCCCTGCTGTGTAGATGAAGAGTCTAGGTACTGAGAAGTTAAATCACTTTCCCCAGATTTACCTAGCAAGTAAATAGAAAACTAGGTTACAAACTCGGGTGGTCTGGTTTCAGAGTCCAACCAGATCCTAACGGCTGCCCTATCCTGCATTACTATAGAAATGGTTCCCTAGAAACCCAGAATCCATCTTATAGATAAGGAATCCAAGGCACAGCAATTCTAAGAGACTTGCCCATTATCCACAAAGCTAGTTAAAGGAATAACCAAGAATCTAAGTCCCCTTTTTTTTGTTGTTTTTGAGACAGAGTCTCACTTTGTCACCCTGGGTAAAATGCCATGGCATCATAGCTCACAGCAATCTCAAACTCTTGGGCTCAAGCAATACTCTTGCCTCAGACTCCCAAGTAGCTGGGACTACAGGTGCCTGCCACAACACCCAGCTAGTTTTAGAGATGCGGTCTTGCTCTTGCTCAAGGTGGTCTTGAACTCCTGAGGTCAAGAATCGGCCTGCCTTGACCTCCCAGAGTGCTAGGATTACAGGTGTGAGCCCCTGGAATAGTAATTCTTCCACATTTTGCTGACTCTGGTGTGGTTGGGGATTGGCATGAGAGAGGTAAATGTCTAACATTTCTTATTCTTGCTTCATATAGAAGTGGTTTCATGTCTTTCCCAGTTTTTGTTTTTGTTTTTTTCCTCTTCTCTGGGTGGTTCTAGCTTTCCTAAAATGGGACACCCAGATCATGCTCTGGCTGAATAGCTGTCAGGAGGGGTCCAGGAAAGGCACACTCTCCTTCCCATGAGAGTTTGTCCACTTTTAAAAAGAACCATAGAGGCTCAGTGCCTGTAGCACAGTGGTTATGGCGCCAGCCACATACACCCAGGCTGGCAGGTTTGAACCCAACCCGGGCCAGCTAAACGCTAAACAACAATAACAACTGCAACAATAACAAAAAAAAAAAAAAAATAGCTGCCCATTGTGGTGGGCGCCTATAGTCCCAGCTACTTGGGAGGCTGAGGCAAGAGAATTGCTTAAGCCCAAGAGTTTGAGGTTGCTGTGAGCTGCGACGCCACAGCACTCCGTCAAGGGCAACATAGTGGGACCCTGTCTCAACAACAACAAAAAGCCATAGAACCATTCATCCTCACAGATGAGACCAACTGCTACCCTAAGCAGAACTTGCCTCACCTCTGATGGGCTTTCTTTTTTTCCCCTCAAAATATTTTATACACTGCTGCTCCGCACCCCCGGAGTGTAGGATATTGAACCAGACTGAGAAGAGTCTAATCCCAGCTCTCCCACTTACTACGTGGGGACCCTAGGAAAGTTACTTAATCTTCTCGTATCTCAGCTTCCGCCTCTGAAAAATGAAGATCACAGCCTCACAATGACCCTGTGAGGATCTATTAAGAGTTAAAACATACAGGCATTTGATGTTAGCTGTTGTTATGGGTAACATTGGTTGTGCAACATTAACCCACCTGAGAGATGATTATAAATGGCTTGCTGAGGAAACTGGAAAAACCTGTCAAGTCCAGTTAATGTGTGGCCATTAAATGTCTGAGATAGTCCAGAACAGTTCAGTGTGATCTTCTGCTTTCCCAGCTCCAGGCCTCTCCAGTTTTTCTCTCAGTGTATCAAAAGATATGTCCCAGCTGGGCGCCGTGGCTGGTGCCTGCAATCCTAGCATTCTGGGAGGCTGAGGCGAGAGGATTATATGAACTCAGGAGTACGAGACCAGCCTGAGCAAGTATAAGACCCCACCTCTACTAAAAATAGAAAAAACAAATAAGGGTGGCGTCTGTGGCTCAGTGAGTAGGGCACCGGCCCCATATACTGAGGGTGTCGGTTTTGAACCCGGCCCCAGCCAAATTTGCAACAACAACAACAAAAATAGTCGGGTGTTGTGGCAGGTGCCTGTCGTCCCAGCTACTCAGGAGGCTGAGGTAAGAGAATCATTTAAGCCCAGGTGCTGGAGGTTGCTGTGAGCTGTGATGCCACAGCACTCTACTGAGGGCAACAAAGTAAGACTGTCTCTAAAAAAAAAAAGAAAGAAAGAAAAATAAAAACCAACCAAACAGATTAGTTTGGACATTGTGGCTGACACCTGTAGGCCCAGGTACTTGGGAGGCTGAGGCAGGAGGAACACTTGAGCCCAGGAATTTGAAGTTGCTACAAAATAGACTGATGCCACAGCACTTTACCCTGAGTGAGACTCTGTTTCAAAACAAAAAAATTATAATTAAAAAAGTTATATCAATATGGCAGCACCCATGGCTCAGTAGGTAGGGTACTGGCCACATGCATCAGGGCTGGTGGGTTCAAGCCCGGCCCAGGCGAGCTAAACAACAATGACAACTGCAACCAAAAAATAGCCTGGCATTGTGGCAGGCGCCTGTAGTCCCAGATACTTGGGAGCCTGAGACAGGAGAATTGCTTGAGCCCAAGAGTCTGAGGTTGCTGTGAGCTGTGATGCCATAGCACTCTACTGAGGGTGACATAGTGGGACTGTGTCTTAAAAATAAATAAATAAATAAAAGATATGCCCCTTCATTCTCAGAGTATCCTGAAGGTGTGTGTCAAATGAAACACTCGCACACGAGCACAGACAGACAGAGTATCTTCTAAGGATAAACAATAATTTCCAATAATAAGGCATACCTAGAGAACAAAATAGCCCTCCAAATATAAGATAATCACCACAGAGACTCAGACCCACAAGTCATATTGACATCTGTTTGTTGAGCTAGTTCCAGGCTTATAAACTCACCCCAGCTTATTAACCTGAACAAGTACCAGGCCAAAATTCTGAAATAGCAGTCTTCTTTTTTTCTATAACCAAGATTAGATCCTGAAGCAACACATTGCTCATCCCCTATGTTAATTTCTGCAAAGGGGTGATTGCAAACACGAGAACTTATTAACTTCCTATGCCATACCAAACTCCCAAGGAGTCAGTGGGCATAGCTGAAAGATTTGCTCAAGCTCGATAATGTCAACAGTTTTGTGTATTGTTAGAAAGATTTCATTGTACCCCTCGATTGCACAAATGTACACAGCTATGATTTAACAATTAAAAAAAGCCAAAAAAAAAAAGAAAATTTCAGCAAGATTTGGTTTAATTGAAACATTTACATGTACATCGTCTTTTGTGTATTGCTTAACTATTGATGTAATCCATAATCATAAAATATGCCAGACAAAATCATGATTAAACCTATGACTCACAGGTGCTTAAACCTCTCAATGAATTCACATTATTTGTTTCAAATGTTTAATTTTCCCAATTAGAGACTAAAAATAATTTGAGAAATTATTTTATACTTATTTATAAAATTATTTATGTTTATAATTATTATAAATACAGGCCTTTCAAAAGAGAAACTGCATTTATTTGTGAGTTGAGAACCATTTTAGGGTCAAATTATATAAGAGATAGGAAGATGCAGTCAAATTTAGTACACTGCACCTTCCTAGGTAGTAATCTAAATTTAAATGTAAATGAGTTTTATTTAAATCAACTCCATCCTAAATTATATGCATCATTACAAATAGTAGACAGAACAAATTAAGTAGTACAGATGGGTAGGATAAAATTATATATATTTATATATATAACTGTATATAAAATTTTTTAATAAAATTATGTATTTTATAAAATATATATAAAATATATATATTTGTTATTTTTTTAGACAGAGTCTTGCTTTCTCACCTGGATAGAGTGCCATGGCATCATCATAGCTCACAGCAACCTCACACTCTTAGGCTCAATTGATCCTCTTGCTTCAGCCTCCAAATACCTGGGACAACTGGCGCCTGCCACAACAACAGGCTAGTTTTTCTATTTTTAGTGGAGACAGGGATCTCGAACTCCTAACCTTAAGCAATCCACCCGCCTCAGGTTCCCAGATTGCTGAGATTACTGGCATGAGCCACCGCAACCAGCCTAAAAAACTATTACCTTCTAATCAGAGGGAACACCAGGGACAAAGTAACTACTGGGAAAGTCTATGATTTGGAATGTAACTCTGTGACTTCAGGAAGGGATGTAATAGGTAGACAGACTTCAAACTAATTTTTGTCAAACAAATTCAACTAGATTTTCTTGAATTTGTATCAATTCATTTTACTTGGTGTTAATCGACTTTAAATTTTTAAATGAATATATAAGAAGAAAAGTAGCTTTTTGGTCCTAAAGTGGACAAGGTGCCCCTGTTGCTGCTAATGTTGAATCCAGAATGGTTTCAAGCCAGACTTGGGACTGGAGGTCAGGTGAGAAATGCTGCCAGGCCAGAGATCGAGGAGGAAGAGGAAGAGAGAATTGTTGGATCTCCTAACAACAGCAAGAGAGCAAGGCAGGCAGCTGGAGTAAAGTCCAAGGTTCAACTAGAGCTCTGTGATCAGCACGTATCCTCCCACTGACAGAAGAGGCTTGCGGGGAGAAGCGCTTTCACTTATTGCATGCAAGGGAGCATTGGGTGGCCCTGAAACTCTTTAACAGCTTAAAATAATAAATGGGAAGAGGCCGGGCACGGTGGCTCATGCCTGTAATCCTAGCACTCTGGGAGGCTGAGGCAGGTGGATTGCCTGAGTTCACAGGTTCAAGACCAGCCTGAGCCAGAGCAAGACCCCATCTCTAAAACTAGCCGGGCATTGTAGTAGGCTCCTGTACTCAGGCGGCTGAGACAAGAGAATTGCTTAAGCCCAAGAGTATGAGACTGCTGTTAGCTATGACGCCATAGCACTCTACTGAGGGCAACAAAGTGGAGACTATGTCCCAAAAACTAAATAAATAAATAAATGGGAAGACTCATTCACCCCAGTTTTCATCATGTGGGCATCAGCACATTTCCTCCTGGTTTTGAATATGCCATTTGTTTCTCATTTGTTTAACTGTAAGTTCCTGTTAACTTTTGGCTTTAGGCAAATAGCTTGTAGTTTGCAATAATTGTACCTTTACGAAGTTTTATGATCTTCAAAAAAAAAAAAGAAATGCAAAAGCTACATTTCTAAGAAGTTGAATGATTAATTAGCATCATAAAATTTCATCTTGTTTCCATCTCATCAGCCTATATGTCAAATTCATATTTATTTATCTCAAAATATGCTTCTTTTATTCTAAGAAGCTATATTATGCAAATCGATAATGAATCCCTATTAAATAGTCACATGAAGTTCAAAGTCATAGAAAACATCCAGAGAGAAATTATGTTGGCATAGAGAAGCCATTCTTTGGAGGCAACAGAAATTCAGATTCCCACTCTGATTTAAGCATGGATATTTATACAATTAAATTAATGTAATGTAATATAATGTCATTTTTCTTTATCATTGGCACCAGAATCTTATTTCACTGAATATACCTCAATCCTCTTGCCCATCTGTGACCCTTATCAGTCTCTGATAGTAGAGACAGTCTTTTGTTTGTTCTGGATACGGTCTCATGTTGGAGAGAATAGCAGGGCAAAACAGGATGCACATGCATGACCAAAAAAACCCAGAGGAATGCTGGCAATTCTTTTTTTTTTTTTTTTGCTTCATCAGCCGAAACAGCAGAAGGTATGATTTATTGTATACTGGTTACACTCAGCCACAAGCGAGAACAGAACGAGTCCAGGATATCAGGTCCAGGGCAAGGGACCAATAGGACTGTTTTGGTGTGAACAAGGAGGGTCTCTTAGGGGTGGTCTTGGTGATTGGATGGCGATGAGGTCTTAGATCCACTGAGAGCAAGTTCCAGACAGTAGCATGTAGTCCAGCAGCTTGTACTGGCCTCCTTAGCCTCTGGCATCCCATGTTCCTTCTCTTGTGGCCTTCGCGAGTGCACAACCAGGCGGTTTACTCGGACCTCTGCCTCATCTTTCTCCTTTTGCGCTTCAGCCTGCGCATTCGCTTCTTCCTCCATTTGGCTCTCATGGCGCGGAGGTTTCTAGAAAGATGGCGCTAAGGCGGAGAGCAGAATGCAATTCTACGAGTTTTATACTCAGAGGTGCTTTATATTTATTTCCTGTTATTTGATGTCTTAATCTTTAATTGCTCCATTTTGCAATCAGCCACCAGCTGGAGATAATGCAGGTCACAGTCACCAGATGAATCAGTCTTACACTTCTGAAGACATTCTGCACATTTGCCAACAATGTTCAGAATAGACAGGATCAAAGGGTCACAACAGGCAGACAGGGTAGTAATGACAGTTGTTTTGGAGCACTGGTTTTTCTCAAAGTATGTTTCTTGGACCAGGAGCAGGAGCATCTGAGATGTGTTAAAAACACAGATTCTCTCTTTTTTTTTTTTTTTTTTTTTTGAGTCAGAGTCTCACTATGTCACCCTTAGTGGAGTGCTATGCCATCACAGCTCACAGCAACCTCAAACCCTTGGGCTTAAGCAATTCTCTTGACTCAGCCTCCCAAGTAGCTGGGACTATAGGAACCTGCCACAACACCTAGCTATTTTTTTGTTATTGTTGTCATTGTTGTGTAGCAGGCCCTGGCTGGGTTTGAACCCACCAGCCCCTGTGCATGTGGCCAGCGCCCTAACCGCTGAGATACAGGCGCCGAGCCAGAAATGCTAATTCTTGAGCCCTATCCAAGACCCAGAGCATCAGAACTTCTGTCAGTGAGGCCCAGCAGCCTGCAGTTTGTGTGTGTGTGTGTGTGTGTGTGTGTGTGTGTGTGTGTGTTGTTCTTTTGAGACAGATGACTAGAGTGCCATGGGGACATAGCTCATAGCAACCTCAAAATCCTAGGCTCAAGAGATCTTCTTGCCTCAGCCTCCGGAGTAGCTGGGACTACAGATGCCCACCACAATGCCTGCCTAGTTTTTCTATTTTTAGTAGAGATGGAGGTCTCCTTTTTCCTCAAGCTGTTCTCGAACTCCTGAGCTCAGGCGATCCACTCTCCTCAGTCTCTCAGAGTGCTGGGATCACAGGCGTGAGCCACCTGCCCGGCCTGCCTGGGTTTTTTTAACAAGTCCTCCAGGTGATCTTCACATACACTAAAGTTTGCTGACCACTGCAATAGAGTGATTCCCCGATGCCTTGATTTTATTTAAATTGTGATACTTTGGCTCACTGGCTCAGGTCTGTAATCCCAGCACTTTGGGAGCCAGGTAGGTGGATTGCTTAAGCTCAGGAGTTCAGAGACCAGCATGAGCAAGAGTGAGACCAATCTCTACTAAAAATAGAAAATTAACCAGGTGTGGTAGCATGTGCCCGTAGTCCCAGCTTGGGAGGCTGAAGAAAGATGATCACTTGAGCCCAGGAGTTGGAGGTTGCTTCGAGCTACAATGATGCCACAGCACTCTACCCAGGGTGACAGAATAAAACCCAGTCTCAAAATTAATTAATTAATTAATTAATTAATAGGCTGGGCACAGTCACTCACACCTGTAATCCTAGCACTCTGGGATGCCAAGGTGGATGGATTGCTTGAGCGGCTAAGGCGTCAGCCACATACACCTGAGCTGGCGGGTTCGAATCCAGCCCGGGCCTGCCAAACAACAATGACGGTTTCAACCAAAAAATAGCCGGGCGCTATGGCGGGGGCCTGTAGTCCCAGCTACTTGGGAGGTGGAGGCAGAAGAATCGCTTGAGCCCAGGAGTTGGAGGTTGCTGTGAGCTGTGATGCCATGGCACTCTACCCAGGGTGACAGCTTGAGGCTCTGTGTCAAAAAATAAATAAATAAATAAATAAATAGTGATACTTTGATTTTGCCACAAAGCTTTAAAGGACCAGAGTAATGTTCATTTACACTGTCTTGTATACAGCTATAAAATGTTAGAAGGCCAGGCATGGTAGTTCACACCTATAATCCTAGTACTTTGAGAGGCCAAGGTTGGAGGATCACTTGAGGGCCGAGTTTGAGACCAGCCTGGGCAACACAGACTCTTAACTCTTAAAAAAAAAAAAAAAAATAGGCAGGCATGGTTACTTGTGCCTGTAGTCCAGCTACTTAGGAAGCTGAGAGAGGAGGATTGCTTGAGCCCAGGAGTTTGAGGTTGCGGTGAGCCATTGTACTCTATCCTGAGCAACTGACCAAGACCCTGTCTCAAAAAAAAAAAAAAAAAAAAAAAGAGAAAAGAAAATAAAAAAGAAAGAAAAGTAAAGTAAATTAGAGGAAATAAATATTGGGGAAGATTTGTGGGGCTACTAAAAAATATAATAATTTTTTCCTTGTGACTCGGTGCCTGCAGCACAGTGGTTACGGCACCAGTCACATACATGGAGGCTGGCGGATTCAAACACAGCCGGGGCCAACTGCAATATTTTTTTCCTTGCTTGCCTTTTCAACCTATATTTAATATTCTAAAATACACCTAACTTTATAGGCAAGGAGTTTATTTATTTATGTTGAGACTGAGTTTCACTTTGTCGCCCCTGGTAGAGTGAGTGCCCTAGTGTCATAGTTCACAGCAACCTCATACTCTTGGGCTCAAGCAATTCTCTTGTCTCAGCCTCCCAAGTAGCTGGGACTACAGGCGTCCACCACAACGCCTGGCTATTTTTAGAAATGGGATCTTGATCTAGCTCAGGCTGGTTTGGAACCCGTGAGCTCAGGCAATAAACCAACACCAGGAACACTAACAACGGAGGGACTTTTTTTTTTTTCTTTTTTGAGACAGAGTTTTCACTCTGTGACCCTGGGTGGAGTCCCATGGCATCATCATAGCTCACAGTAACTTCAAACTCTTGGGCTCATGCAATCCTCTTGCCTCAGCCTCCCAAGTATCAGGGACTACAGGTGCCCTCCACAAGGCTCAGCTAGTTTTTCTATTTTTAGGAGAGACAGGGTCTCGCTCTTGCTCAGGTTGGTTTTGAACTCCCCAGCTCAAGTAATCCACTGATCCACTGGCCTCAGGCTCCTGGAGTGCTAGGATTACAGGTGTGAGCTACCTCATCAGCCCAAGGGATTTCTTTAAACATCATTGTTTTCCAGGATCACAGGGCCCAGTTAAAATTCAACCTTAACAGCATTTATCTAGTTTACAATGGTTATCCTATTTAGTGCTCTGGCCAGCCCATTGCAGTGGCTCACGCCTGTAATCTCAAGACTTTGGGAGCCCAGGAGTATGAGACCAGTCTGGGTCTCTGTTTCTACAAAAAAATGTTAAAAATTAGCCAAGCATAGTGATGCATGCTTTTAATCACAGCTACTGGGGAGACTGAGGCAGGAGAATCACTGTAAGAGTTCAAGATGTTCATATGCACAAATGCTTACAAAATTACAGATCTAGGGTGTAGTGAGTGTTCAATAAATGATCCCCAAAGGGAATCTTGATGTTCCCTATTTCAAATGAAGGCCCCAAGGCACTGGGAGGGTAAATAATTTACCCAAGTAAATAAAGATTAAACCTCCCACCCCCACCCCCAGATTGCAGGCTTTTCTCTACTTTCCTCTGCTATATTCCCAAAGTTGGGAGAGTGTGGGTGAACATTAGGGAAATTAGGATTATGGGAGTAGAGTTACATTGCTATAATAATGGAATGATTGGCTTGGCACCTGTAGCACAGTGGTTTTAGCGCCAGCCACATACACCAAGGGTGGCGGGTTTGAACCCCGCCCGGGCCAGCTAGACAGCAATGACAGCTGCAATGAAAAATAGTTGTGTATTGTAGTGGGCGCCTGTAGTCCCAGCTACTTGGGAAGCTGAGCCAAGAGAATCACTTAAGCCCAAGAGTTTGAGGTTGCTGTGAGCTGTGACACCACGACACTCTACCAAGGGCAACATAGTGAGACTCTGTGTTAAATAATACCAATAATAATAAAATACTGGAATGATTGTACTAAAGGTTGTGTGATCAGGGTCAGGAATACAGGATAATGAGTGAGGAAATGAGTCTCCAAAAAGAACACACTATACTGGTGGCTTCAGGAGAGACTTCAAGAAAAAGTCTGCAAGGGCCTACCTGGAGTCAGAAAGGACCCCAGAAAAAAGGTCCTCAAAGGCCTGGCTGGGGGCCTGAAACGGCTTGGGAAGCCATTTTAGTTCTTCTCTTTTCTTTTCTTTTGTTTTTTTTTGAGACAGAGTCTCACTATGTTGCCCTAGGTAGAGTGCTGTGGCATCACAGCTCACAGCAACCTCCAACCCTTGGGCTTAAGTGATTCTCTTGCCTCAGCCTCCCAAGTAGCTGGGACTATAGGCACCCGCCACAACGCCTGGCTATTTTTTGGTTGTAGTTGTTTTTTTGTTGTTTGGCAGGCCTGGGCTGCGTTCGATCCTACCAGCTCTGGTGTGTGTGGCTGGTACCTTAGCCAATGAGATATAGGCGCCAAGCTGGGAAGTCATTTCAGGACAACACATGCAACTGATTCATTGAGCAAGAAAGATTAGTTCTTAAACTGGCCATGGTGACTCGCACCAATAATCCCAGCACTTGGGAGGCCTAGGCGGGTGGATTGACTGAGCTCACGGCTCGAGACCAGCCTTAGCCAGAGTGAGACCGTATCTCTAAAAAACAGCCACGCATTGTGGCAAGTGTCTGTAGTCACAGCTATTCAGGAGGCTGAAGCAAGAGAATCACTGAAGCCCAAGAGTTGGAGATTGCTGTGAGCTATGATGCCAAGGTGACAAAAAAAAGGAAAGAAAGATTAGTCCTTATGGTGTGAGATAAGAGGATTCAGCTTTGTTTATCCTGGCTCCTGAAGATGAGTAAGGCATCAACCAATCTGCCCTGCAGGAAATAAAGGATTAACTGGGTGGCATCTAGCTGCAAAGTCCAAGCTCCCATTTCCTTTGTTTTCTGTAATCCTATTTGTGATTTATAAGTATCTTAAGAAGTAAAAGTAATAAAAATAGCGAAAGGGTTATTGGGTGGGTAATCCAGAATTAGGGCAGGAGAAATGCAGAGATGATGTGTGATGTTGTTGTTACAGACACCCATTAACTAATCCAGAGAAATAATAAAACTGAGTGCACTCCGCTGTCTCCCTCACCAAGGGTGTTGACCTCCCACACCCACTCTATAAATTCTACTCTGTTTCTATTGTCTTTCTTTATTTTCCTCATTCTCTTGTCACCGCCAAGCATTGGGACACTCACAGGTCATAAAGGGGGTGGTTCCCTACAGTAGGAGGGAGGATAAAGTGGAAGAAAGTGATAGCTGAAACAGTTATAGATTCTCCTGAGTTCAAGAAAAAAAAACACCACCACAAAACTGGCCTGTAATCTTAGCACTCTAGCAGGCCAAGGCAAGAGAATTGCTTGACCCCAGGAGTTTGAGACCAGCCTGAGCAAAACTGAGACCCATCTCTGCTAAGAAAATAGAAAAACTAGGGCGGTGCCTATGGCTCAGTGAGTAGGATGCCAGCCCCATATGCCGAGGGTGGTGGGTTCAAACCCAGCCCTGGCCAAACTGCAACAAAAAAATAGCCGGGCATTGTGGTGGGTTCCTGTAGTCCCAGCTACTTGGGAGGCTGAAGCAAGAGAACTGCATAAGCCCAAGAGTTGGAGGTTGCTGTGAGCTGTGACTCCACAGCACTGTACCAACAGTGACAAAGTGAGACTCTGTCTCTAGAAAAAAAGAAGATAGAAAAACTATCCAGTAGTCCCAGCTACTTGGGAGGCTGAGGCAAGAGGATTGCTCACACCCAGGAGTTTGAGGTTACTGTGAGCTATAATCCCAAGATACTCTACCCAGGTTGACAGGGTGAGACTCTGTCTCAAAAAAAAACTGAAATGAAAAAAAAAGAAAACATTCTTAACTCCTAGAATTATTGCCTGGCACAGGGCAGCAACCAAGAGGCTCCACCACTCTCCCAATTGATTCTGCCCTCTGGACGCTCCCGATTCTATTAATATTATGCAAGTCCTTCTTTTCCAGGTGGAATGAGTCTACAATTATGCAAAACTATTGTAATTTATTTTCTGCTAGACCAGTAAGAAAAGCTATCCATATTATTATTGTGGTGGTGGATTTGTTGTTAATATTATCATCATATTATTAACCACTAACAATTATATTTCTCAGTTCTTACTCAAGTTTATTTTTTAGGGAGAATGAGACAGTAGAAATATTTAATATCGGGCGGTGCTTGTGACTCAGTGAGTAGGGCGCCAGACCCACATGCCGAGGGCGGCGGGCTCAAACCTGGCCCCAGCCAAACTGTAACAAAAAAATAGCTGGGCTTTGTGGCGGGCACCTTTAGTCCCAGTTACTGGGAGGCTGAGGCAAGAGAATCGCCTAAACCCAGGAATTGGAGGTTGCTGTGAGCTGTGTTACACCATGGCACTCTACCAACGGCGATAAAGTGAGTCTCTAGAAAAAAAAAAGAAAGAAAATAGCCAAGCGTTGAGGGCGGCGCTTGTAGTCCCAGCTGCTTGGGAGGCTGAGGCAAGAAAATTGCTTAAGAGTCTCAAAAAAAAAAATACATTATTTACCTAAAAATAATAAAAAGTGCTAATTTGAAGCTTGTATATTATAATTAAACAGCATGAGACAGTTATTCCCCATTGAAATAAAAGAAAATGTTTAGGATAAAATATTTTATCACTGAAATTTATAGCATTGCCCTTTTTTGTTTTTTAAAGGCTAGTCAAGTGAAGTGGTGGGAGTGGAGAAGGAACAAAGGCATCTGTAACTGGTTGTGACCAATTAGTTTAAATACTGCACTGGTTCAGCCTAGAATTGCCATGGAGGGTCAGTTTTTATTACAGTTTTCTAATTCTTTTTCTTTTTTTTTTTTTTCCTTTCTTGAGACAGTGTCATTATGTTGACCTCAGCAGAGTGCCATGGCGTCACAGCTCACAGTAACTTCAAACTCTTGGGCTTAAGTGATTCTCTTGCCTCAGCCTCCCAAGTAGCTGGGACTACAGGTGCCTGCCACAATGCCCAGCTATTTTTTTGTTGTAGTTATCATTGTTGTTTGGCAGGCTGCAGGCCAGTGTTTGAACCCACTAGCCCTGGTGTATATGGCCGGTGCCCTAGCCACTGAGCTACAGGCGCCAAGCTCAGTATTATAATTCTTTACAGAGAATGTACCCAATTATTGCCTGCACCCAGATCAGATCATATCTAACACCTCCCTCTTCACTGGTATGTGATAAATTACCCCTTACTCTCTGGTAATACATGCTGAATTATTTAAAGAAGTTTCAGGGTGGCACCTGTGGCTCAGTGGGTAGGACACCACCCCCATATACTGAGGGTGGCGGGTTCGAACCCAGCCCTGGCCAAAGTACAACAAAAAATAGCCAGGTGTGGCAGGCTCCTGTAGTCCCAGCTACTCGGGAGGCTGAGGCAAGAGAATTGCCTAAGCCTAGGAGTTGGAGGTTGCTGTGAGCTGTGATGCCACAGCACTATACTGAGGCCAATAAAGTAAGACTCTGTCTCTAAAAAAATAAAAATAAAATAAATAAATAAAGATGAAGTTTCACAGTGTCTAAAACATAATAGCAAAGGGCTAAGACACACACAGAAGACATAGAGAAAGTGGTAGTGAAAATGTGAAATGTTAAATTTAGCCAGACACTGTGCATTGTGGTAGGTACCTCTAGTCCAAGCTACTTGGGAGACTGAGGCAGGAGGATCCCTTGAACCCAGCAGTTTGAGCTATGACAATCATAGCACTCTAGCCTGGAGCAACAGAGTGGGACTCTGTTTCCAAAAAAAAAAAAAAAAAAAACAAAAAATAAAATTTGAAAAGTTTAAATTAAAAAATTTGGACTGTAAATTGTAAAAAAATTTTAATTTTATAATAATATTTTTATAAAAAAAAAATTAAA
>CAUYPK010112249.1:0-98351 GCA_963574355.1 Loris lydekkerianus
AACAGGTTAACATAGCCTTCATGGCATTTTCTTAGTTATTGTGTTAAGACATTTGTATTCTACATTTAGTAAATTTCACATGTACCCTTGTAAGATGCACCACAGGTGTAGTCCCACCAATCACCCTCCCTCCACCCATCCTCCCCCCTATTCTGTTGATTTTGGAAGGTTCACACCTTTACATAGGAGTTGATAGACTTGTATTCCATTGTTTTATGACCCTTGAACTGTCTGACTTCTTTGAGATTAAATCTTTCTTCGGTTTTCTCATCTTTCAGGTTGGATGGTACTTCTCCTGAGTACTCATAAAGCTTTATACATAGCATACTTCTATAGCCATGGTAAACGGCCAACTGGTTTTACTCGCTTATCAGATTGTCATTGTTTGTATTATTATGCTATTCCGGGGCTTAGTAGTTAAGAGCTATGAACTAGATAAACCTGGGATGGAATCTCGGTTCTACCATTTACTACCTGTGTTTGGGCAAATATCATATTTGTCATTATTATGACAAACTGAGAGATGACAAAATTATTCACATAAGTCCCAATGGGCACATCCCCTCTGGGGACTATTTTTTATTCCAAATCAGTTCTTCCTTCCTTCTTTTCTTTTTCTTTTTTCTCACACAGAATCTCACTTCTTGCCCCTGGTAGAGTGCCCTGGTGTCACAGCTCACAGCAACCTCAAACTTTTGGGCTCAAGCAATTGTCTTGCCTCAGCCTCCCAAGTAGCTGGGACTACATGTGCCTGCCACAACACTGGGCTATTTTTACAGATGGGGTCTCACTCTTGCTCAGGCTGGTCTTGAACCTATAAGCTCTTTGTCTCTTTCATTATTTCCTTTCAACAGGGTCTTACTCTGTTACCTAAGGCTAGCAAGAGTGCAGTGGTGTCACAGCTCACAGCAACTTCAAACTCCTGGGCTCAAGCAATCCTCTTACATCAGCCTCCCAAGCATCTGGGACTGTAAGTGCCTGCCTCCACACCCAGTTAAGTTTTCTATTATTTGTAGAGACGGGGTCTCATTCTTGCTCAGGTTGGTCTCAAACTCCTGGCCTTAAGCAGCTCTCCTAGTTAGCTTTCCAAAGTGCTAGGATCACAGGTGTGAGCCATTGTGCCCTGCCTCTTTTTTCTCAGTAATGGGTTTGGGATCATTTGTCTTGTTTATCTCGATTTTCCATTTTAGTTTGGCTGTATATATAGTTTATCCCTTTTACATCAAATTTTCCCTGGCATCCTTCAGATACAAATGTTTCTTCAAAGGTAATAAATATGGGTGGCACCTGTGGCTCAAGGAGTAGGGTGCCAGCCCCATATACCAGAGGTGGTGGGTTCAAACCCCGCCCTGCCCAAAGGTAATAAATAAGAAAGGCTGGGTTTGTTAAATTTCTGTTTGTTTCATTGACTTATTTTCTTTGTCATAGCTTGATTTATTTAGAAGTTGCAAAATACGGCAACAACAGTGTAAAACACCTGGATGTTCAGGAACAGAGACCCCATCAGCCTACACAGTGTAGGAACCTGGCTTTGAACCAATGGAAGGCTACGAGAGAAGGATGAGTAGCCTTAGATGGTTATAAAAGGGTAGTTTTTTAAAAGGATGCAAGTTTAATAGTCAATAATGAAACCTGGATTTTTTTTTTGTTTGTTTGTTTGTTTTAAGAGACAGGATCTTGCTCTGTGGCCCAGGCTGTAGTGCAGTGGTGTGATCATAGCTCACTACAGTCACAAACTCCTGGGCCTCCTGTATAACTGGAGCTACAGATGTACACCACCATACTCAGCCAATTTAGTTTAATTTTTTTGTAGAGTCAAAGTCTTGCTATGTTGCCAAGTCTTGTCTTTAACTACTGGCCTTAAGCAATCCCTCCCATTTTGGCCTTCCAAAGTGCTGGGATTATAGGTGTGAGCCACTTCACCAGGCCAGAAACCTGAGTTCTTAAACTGTCTTTTCTTGGCTACATGGTCTTGGCAAATTCACTTAACTTCTGTGAATCTTAGTTTCTTAAATTGGAGGCATGAATTCCTGCCCCATTCTCCTCCCCACATATAAACATATTTTAGTGTATTATATGTTAAATGAATGAAAGAGTTATGATTACTGTCCTACATACCTGGAGTTACATACTAGAGAATGTTTATTTGCTCAGATTATTGTTTAAACTAATGTAACTGTGTGGCTGATGTTGTCAAAGTTAATGATTTTCTTCTTTTATTTAGCAGAGTTGACTCTTTTCTTTTCACAGTTGGATGCTTTGTTTAATTAGTTGCTAAATTTTTCTTATTTTTTTCCCTTTTCTCGTGTCAGATGGGTAACATGCTAACATTGTAACAAAGTTTGAGGGAAGTATTCTCACATTTGAGGTGGAAACTCAATCATCATGCTATAGACTACAGAGGATCAAGGCATTTTTCTTGTATGTTTTATTACACGAACTTTAAGAAATGTGTATGATAGGGAAAGGAGGAATGTAAGTAAAGAGAGAGGGAAGATTACATTAGCCAAACTATTTTTAAACAATTCTGTGTACTCCTAGTATGAACATGGGTTCATATATCTCTGTATCTGTGTATGCTGTGTATGCTACTCCTTATTCTTAGCTTTCTGAGATTCATGAAGATATGCATATTCACTTTTTTTTCTTTTGGAGACAGGGTCTCACTGTGTTGCCCATCATCATAGCTCAATGACACCTCAAGGTCCTGGGCTATGATGCCTCAGCCTCCCAAGTAGCTGGGACTACAGATGCACGCCAATATGCCCAGCTAATTTTTCTATTTTTTGTAGAGATGGGTTCTTGCTCTTGTTCAGCCTGGTTTGGAACTCCTACCTCAAGTGATCCTCCCATCTCTGACTCCCAGAGTGCTAGGATTACAAGGGTGAGCCACACACCCAGCTTTTCTTTTTGAGAATGACAGTTGGAAGAAAATAAGGAGAATCAATTCATTAAGTGGTTAAAAGTTCTTCTGAACTTCATGCCCATTAAGGTGGACACTATAAAAAAAACGAAACAAAACAGAAAATAATTAGTGTTGGTGAGGATGTGGAGAAATTGCAATCTTGTACATTGCTAGAGGGAACATAAGATGGTACAGTCACTGTGGAAAATCATATGATGACTCCTCAAAAATGAAGATGGAATTATCATGTAATCCAACAATCCACTCTGGGTATATCCCCAAAAGAAGTGAAAACAGGATTCAAACGGATACTTGTACACTGATGTTCATGGGATACTTGTACACTGATATTCACAGTTGCAAAAAGTGGAAGCAACCCAGGTGTCTGTTGACAGATGAGCGAATACACAAAATGTGGGAAATCTATAAAATGCAATATCATTCAGTCTTAAGGCAGAAGGAGACTCTGATATGTTCCATAACAGGGATGAAGCTTGAGAATATTGTACTAAGTCAAGCCAGTCACAAAAGAGCAGAAGGGATTCCACTTACATGAGGTACCTGGAGTAGAGAATAATGCGATAGAAAGTAGAATAGAGATTTCTAGGGGTCAGGGGAAGAAAGGATGGGGAGTTAGTGTTTAATGGGTGCAGTTTCGGTTGGGGAAAAGTTCTGGAGCTGGATGGTGGCAATAGTTGCACAGCAATGTGAATATACTTAATGCTATAGAACTGTGTATATAACATAAAAATGGTTCAAATGGCAGTAGTGACCAAAACAGCATGGTATTGGCATTAAAAACAGACACATATGCCAGTGGAACAGAATAGAGAGCCCAGAAATAAATCCACACATCTATCATGAACTTATCTTCCACGAAGGTGCCAAGAACATACAGTGGGGAAAGGACAGTCTCTTCAATAAATGGTGCTGGGGAAACTAGATATCCATAAGCAGAGGAATGAAACTAGCCCTTATCTCTTGCCATATACAAAAATCAAATCAGTGGATATAAAGACTTAAGTACAAGACTTAAAACAATGGCACTACTAAAAGAAAATGTTGGGAGAATGTCTTCTAAACATTAGTTGGGGCAAGGACTTCATGAGTAACACTCCCAAAGCACAGGCAACCAAAGCATAATTGGACAGATAGGATCACATCAAGCTAAAAAAAATTCTGCATAGAAAAGGAAGGAATCAGCAAAGGAAGGGACAACTCACATCATAAGAGAAAATATTTGCAAACTACTCATCTAACTGGGAATTAATAACTAGAATTTATAAGGAGATCCAACTTAGTAGGAAAAACTCAATCTGATTAAAAATGGGCAAAGTATCTGAGTAGACATTTCTCGAAAGAAGATGTACAAATGGCCAACAGGTATATGAAAAAATGCTCAACATCATTAATCATTAGAAAATGCAAATCAAAACTACGGTGACATATCATCTCACTTAAAGTGGCTTTTATCACAAAGACAGGCAATAATGAATGCTGGCGAAGATGTGGGGAAGAGGAATCTTCTACTGTTGGCGGGAATGTAAATTAGTGCAACCACTAGGAAAAAAAGTGTGGATGCCCCTCAAAAAACTAAAAATAGAACTACATATGACTTAACAAACCCACTGCTGGGTACATATCCAAAGGAGGTGATATCAGCATATCGGAAGCATATCTGCCCTCCCATGTTCATTGCAGCACTATTCACGATAGCCAAGACATGGAATCAGCCTAAGTGTCCATCAGTGGATTAATGGATAAAAAGATTGTGGTCCATATACCCAGTGGAACATTGCTTTGGCACAAAAAAGAATTCAGTCTTGCTATTTGCAACAGCATGATGAATTATGTTCAGTGAAATAAGCCAAGAACAGAAGGACAAATCTCACATGTTCTCACTCAGATGTGGGAACTCAGTATTGCAAGCAATTGATCTCATGGAGACAGAGTAGAATGATGGTTCCTAGAAGCCGGGAAAAGTAGTGGAGGGCGGGGAGGGTAAAGTGGGGATGGTGAATAGGTGCCAAAATTTAGTTAGATAGAATGAACAATATTTGATAACACAAGAAAGAGACTATAGTCAACGATAAGTTGGGATATACTTTAAGAAAACTGAAATAGTAGATGGGAATATTTCTAACATGAGGAATGCTAAATGACAAATGCTAAGGTGATGGATGGCCCAATTCCCCTGATTTGATTAATTCACATTGTAGGCCTGTATCAGAGCATCACATGTACCCTGAAAAGATATACAGCAATTATGTACCCATAATAATTAAAAATAATACTTTAAAAGAAAAAATAGTCGATCAACACACTCAAAGATGGTTAAAATGACAAATCTTACATTATGTATATTTTACCACAATAAATTTCTTTTTTACAAAAGCAACTTTCCTATAACTGCCATAGTTACTTTAAAGAATAGTGGAACCCTTGACCAAAACCAACATTGTTTTCTGTTTCTACTTAATACAACTTATATCATTTTATTCAGAGTTTTAATTAGAATTTATAACACTTGTCTGTTAAGAAGAGTTTTTTTTTCTCTTTGAATACTTAAGAATTTTTTCCCTATCACTGGGAAATGAACTAAATTCTGGGCCTGGATTTGATTCTAATCTGCTGAATTATCCTCTTAGTGATGTCTACATAAATTATACTTTTGCATGAACTTATTACAGAACCACTTCTTCCTACTAGTTATGTGTGTAGGAAGGCCTTGGCCTTGTGTGCTCATGTTGCACACACACATTATGTGGTCAACCAAACGATTGATTGTCTACTTTAGGCCAGTTTCTGTGCTAAATGCTGGTTTTTAGGGATGTCAACAAATAAATAAAAATGGTATAAAAAGGGCTGCTGTAGAGGTATGTCTAGATTGCTCTGAGGTCCTGAGAACAGTTAAATCTACCAAGAAAGGCCTTGGTGATAGATGGTGATGCTCTAGAGAGGGGTTTAGCTATAAGTAAAAGCCTAGAGGCAAGAAACCACAGAGTGTGTGCCTAGAATTGGAAGTGGCTTTGTGTCACTGCATTTAAATGCTTAGGCATTGAAGGAGGCTGGAAGTATGTGGGGGCACAGGCCTTATACCAATTTAAATACTTTATCCCAAGGATGGTCAAAAAGATGGGAGTCTAAACAGGGGCTGTGGCAACAGAAAATAGGAGGGAACTGATCTGTGAAATATTTAGGAGGCAAAATATTTGAAGGACTTGCTGATTGATCCAGGAGGGGAGAATTGAGGGAAAGGAATCAAGAGGACAGCCAGGCTCAGACAAGTCACTTTTTCTGGGCTCTTTGGTCTTTGTTGTTAGAGTGGGCAGGCTGCACCTGGGTGACGCCAAGGCCCCTTCCAGCTCTGAAGTTCTGTGACTCTGGGCAGCTGCTTTGGCTGCTCTGACCTTGGTTTAGGTAGTTGCTTACCCCTCCCAGTCTCTCAGCTCCTCTGAAGGCTTCTCTGGAGGAGAGGTGTCAGCACAGTTGAGGTGGCCTTAGAACTGCCAGCCAATGTCAGGGAAATCTAATGCTGTTACTAGGTAGCCAGAGCTATAATTAGCCCAGTTACTAGGGCAAAGCTGAGATTCTGTAAGCATGGACTGCCAGAAACAGCTTTTCCCTACTGGATGAGTTTGCTTATTTGAAGAAACAAAGTGGGTATGGGTGGGGTGTTTGTAATGTGCTTTTGGAGAATTCACTTCGCCCAGCATGTAGGATATGTTAAAAGTAGAAAGTGGGTTTGTGCCAGGGCTAATCAACATCTTGTCTAGGACAGGAGGAGTGAGGCAAAATCCTCCTTTGATATGTTTGGATAGCTAGAAAGAGACTGATTTTCACCTGAAGGGGGATATTTAAGAACACAGAATTAAGGGGGGTGTAGTGGCTCATGCCTGTAATCCTAGCACTCTGGGAGGCCAAGGCTGGAGGATTGCTTGAGCTCAGGAGTTCCAAGAGTGAGACCTTATCTCTACTAAAAATAGAAAAACTAGGTGGACATGGTGGCCCATGCCTATGGTCCTAGCTACTCAGGGAGTTCTGAGGCAAAAGGACTTCTTAAGCCCAAGAGTTTGAGATTGCCCTGAGCTAGGGCTGACACCACAGCACTCTAGCCTGGGGCAACAGAGTGAGACTTTGTCTCAAAAAAAAAAAAAAAAAGAACATAGAATCACTGTTTAGAGCTGGAGAGGATCTCAAAGATAATCTGTATAATAACTGCACTTTTTTTTTTGTTTGTTTGTTTTTGGCTGGGGCTGGGTTTGAACCTGCCACCTCCAGCTTATGGGGCTGGCGCCCTACTCCTTTGAGCCACAGGTACCACCTTAATCACTGCACTTTTTATGGAAACTTTATTTTAAAATATTTTAAACTTACAGCAAAGTTATAAAACAGTACAGGAGCCTGAAGCCCAGAATGGTAAAGAAGTTGCCTAATGGCACACAGCATGTTAGAGGTCCCTTGGGAACTAGCCTCTGGGAGGCCTAACTGCCTGTCCAGGCTGTTTACAAAAGCCTCCAAGGTCTTCAATAAAAATTCAAGAAATGTATATGTTTAGGCTAAAACAGAACACACATTCACAGGTAAATGATTCTGTGCTCTGTGCTATTGCCAAAAGAAAAGGTTTAGTTCCTTTATCTAGCCCTCTCTAGGATTTTCATCCTTCTGTTTTCCAAAGCCACTGTAGACTTATTTTTTTCTTTTGCTTTGCTTCCTGTTCTGGCCTTTGCCATCTCATCTAAGCAAGTTCAAAAGCATAGAGAAAGGCGGCTGTATTATATGTGGGGAAGACACAGAGTGGGGGTTGGTGTGAGCTGGCAAGGGACCCACCCTATCATGTCAGACGGCAGCTAATCCACCCACACAGGACAGCGGCCTACTTGGTACATGCCGTTCTATGGAGAGCTAAGCAATTGTTAGGTGGCTCTCTGCCAAGCAACTTTAGAAGTGACTCTGGGCCACAGTGGGCAGTTACCATCCCTGTTACTTAGAAACTTGGCTTGGAGAGGCCGGGAGTGAATGAAAGGCACAGGCTGCCTTGTAGTGCCAGCTTTTCCCTATCCCCGCCTCATGTAAACCCTGCAAACAGGGCCTTCAAAAGGCCCCAGAGAGAGAGGCTGGGGGAGCCCTTCCCTCCACCCCTGGGCAAGTGGGAAGGAGGCTGCCAGCATGAGGGCTGTGACCTGGAGCTGCCAGAGGCGGCCCTGGTCAGGGGCTGAAGTAAGCTAGTTCTTCCAGGTCACTTTTCCTTGTTAAGTCTCAGCTCTTCTCCGGGAGGCCACAGGGGTGCTGCCTCTCTCAGAGTGACCCCATTAGACCTCCTGTCCAGATTCCCTCCTGTCAAGCTGACAGCTTGCTCTGTACAAACATAAACCTGGTCCTGCCCACCTGGCGCACCTCAGTGGGCGCCAGCAGGGTGTGTTGCCATCACTCTGCTTCAAGAGTGATTCCAGAGCTGGATCCCAGGGTCTTCCTGGAACAGAAATCACAGGAAGGTAGTGAAGTTCTGGGATTCCAGGAGTGGGTCTGTTAGAAGCCTTATTCTTTCCCTCGGGATCCTGCCCAGCTGGCCGTCCTGCCATTTGGCGCTTCAGAGGACTTGGAGTCAGGTAGCGAGTGCTCGCTATCTTCCACAAAGCTGAGGGTGCGAGAAGATGGGTTCCTTCAGCGGTGGGAAAATATGGCTCTACAGGGGACACTGAAGAGGTCGCATGAACCGCTGCAGTTAGAGGACAGTGATGTCAGTTAGGGAAGAAGTCCACCTCCTGCTTTCTGAGTTGGCTCTCACCTGCTACCTTCCTGATTTCTCTCTCCTCTCTTCTCCTGTTTGCTCTACTTCTTCAAAGGTTCAGGGGCTCGATATAAGATGGACAAAGACAAACGGTCATGTGGAGAACAGCTGGAGGACTCCTCTGCCGTCTGTAGCTGCTTATTTCTAGGAGAGGTCTGACTCCATCTCCTGGTACTGGTGTCCTTCCCCTTCTCAGGCCTTTTCCATCTTTCTGTGCCCTGCGTCTTCTCTCCCCTCTTCCAGATTCACTCACACATGTGGACAGTAAATGCTAACTGCTTCCCACTTAAATCCTGTGGGGGAAGGATCCATTCTGGGTTACTATGTGCCAGGGACCATATTATGTGTTTTTTACATATTTAATCTCAACCATATAATGGCCCTAAGAAGTGAATGTCTTGTCCCCATTTTTTTTTTTTTTTTTTTTTGCTGGGGGCTGGGTTTGAACCCACCACCTCTGGTATATGGGGCCAGCGCCCTATTCCTATGAGCCACAGGTGCTGCCCTCTTGTCCCTATTTTTTACAGGACCAAATTTGCCATTAATAGTTTCAGGGAGTGTACCTGGTATCTCAGCAACTACGTGGCCTAATTCTACAGTTAATAAGCAAGGCCCTGGTACATTCATTAGAATTGAAAGTTAGTCACTCTTTCAAATGCAAATGATTTTTAGTGAATAACTCTCCATTGTAGCAGGTCTGGCTGAAGACAGAGGGCTCTAGTAAAATGGTATCTATTTTCACGGTGGCTTTCACCAAGATTGTGGCAGGAAGAGGTGGCATTGCCTCACTGATACATCTCCAGTAAAAGGTGACCTCGTTTTTACTTGTGAAACGGGTGCAAACTGCAGTGTGAAATCTGATAGAATCTGGACTATCCTTATCCCTTATCGAGGGGTCCTCAAACTTTTTAAAAAGGGGCCCAGATCACTGTCCCTCAGACCATTGGAGAACCGGACTATAGTTTTAAAAAAAAAAACTATGAACAAATTCTTATGCACACTGCACATATCTTATTTTGAAGTAACAAAAACAAAACGGGAACAAGTACAATCACACTGCCTCATGTGGCCCACGGGCCATAGTTTGAGGACCCCTGCTACATTGCTCTTTCACACTTGTGCTGAGTTCTGTATGGAACTCTGGGAATTCAGAGGAAATAGGAAATTATTCAAACCAAACTAAAAATTAAAAAATGAAGCTTATGAAAAAAAGGCAATGGAATTAGAAATTTTCCCTTTGTAGAAAACAGACTTAGAGGTGACCTAATAGTGGATTTTAGGTACATGAAGTCTTAGGGTATAAGAGGTGATAAGTAGGTCTTCTGTGTCCATACTGAAAATAAGAATGGGTCAATCCTGTTTTAAACCCAAACAGTAGGCTTCATTCATTTAAAAATAAGTTTCACGCCCCTACTATGTTCTAGAGTCTAGACTCTAGACTTCTTTTGGAGGTAGTTGGAGTATATATCAATGAACCAAAATAAACTGGCATTCCTGCCCTTGTAGAGCTTATATTTTATTGTGGGTAGGCAGATAATGCACAATAAATATTATAAATAAAATATGTAGGATGTTAGAAAGTGAAGGTCCTCTTGGGGAAAAAAACCCCCCAAAAAACTAGAGCACGGTAAGGAAGGCAAGAGCCAGGTAGTAGTATTAAGGAGTGGCCAGGGGAGGGCACATTTAGAAAGTGATTTAAAATGCCCTCCCACGCAGGGTGTGGTGGCGGGAGAATCGCTTGAGTCCAGGAGTTGCTGTTCAGCCTGGGAAACGGTGCAACCCTGTCTCTAAATAAATAATACACAAGCAAACACCCTCTCACACCCATCCCACCCTCCTCCGAACATTTATTATGACACAGTGTGTGTGGGTCAGGATCCAGGCACAGTTTAGCTGGGTTCTGTGCTGAGGGTCCCACTAGGCTGCCACCGAGGCATCGGCCAGCCTGCTTTCTCTTCTGGAGGCTGGGGAATCTGATTCTGAGCTCATTCAGATTGCCAGCGGATCCATTTCCTGGCAGCATCGGGACTGAGTGCCCTGACTTCTTGCTTGAGGTTGGCCAGAACCTTGAGGCCACGTACTGTTCCTTCCGGGTGGGTTTTTCCCTATGGCCACTTGGAGTCAGCAAAGAGAAGCTCTAGTCAGGAAGACTGCTAGCAAGATAGCTTAAAACTTAGCATAATCACCAGAGTGATGTCCTGTCACCTTTGCTGGTGAGAAGTAAATGACAGGTCCTCCCATACCCAAAGGGAGGGGGTCGCAAGAGGGCACGGACACCACAGGCAGGGGCCACAGGGACACATTCCAGTCTGTCCGCTCTAAGATGGTCTGTCTACTACCTTTTACTCTTTTTTGCAGATATGGGATGGAAAGGGGAGTAATAGACTTGAGAGTGACTAGTAGGTGAAGATTTGTTGCTGCAGAGAGACTTGCAGAGAGACTTGAGGTGATGCGGTATCCGGGATGGGTGGGCGATCTCCATGCTCAGCTCCTCCCTTTGCACTTGGCTATTTGAATAGCCACTTCTTTTATCATTTTTGGTTTTTCTTCATCTTTTGTTAAAAATCACCTTTATTAAGTATACAGTTTAATGAGTTTTAATGAATATATGGGACCATGAAATAACCACCAATCAAGATACAAATATATATATATATATATATATATATATTTTTTTTTTTTTTTTGAATTTTATTTTATTTTATTTATTTATTTGGCCAGGGCTGGGTTTGAACCCACCACCTCTGGCATATGGGGCCAGTGCCCTACCCCTTTGAGCCACAGGCACCACCCCAAAAATATTTCTAAAAATGTTACCATAGGTCCCATTGGTGCTGATCCTCTCACATTTCTGGCTATAGAAAACCATTGATCTGCTTTCTGTTTATATATTAGTTTTGTCTTTTCTAGATTGTCATATAAATAGATCCTGCAGTATATAGACTGGTTGGTATCTGTCGCTTTCTCTTAGCCTAATGATTTTGAGGTACATTTTGTTTGTATCAGTAAGTGCTGATTTTTATTTTTATAATATATATTTATTTTTATCATTTTTATTGCTGAATAATATTCCATCATGTGAATGTAAAACAACTTATTTATCCATTTACCTATTGATGAACATATGGATTGTGTCCAGAGATTGGCCATTATGAATAAAATTTGCTATGAATATTCCTGTTCTTTGTTGAATTAAATATTTGTCTTGAGTAAATACCTAATAGTAGAACTTTTAGGTCATATAAAAAGTATATACAGGTTGAGTATTGTTTATCCAAAATACTTGGGACCAGAAGTGCTTTAGGTTTTGCATTTTTCCAGATTTTGGAGTATTTGCATATATATAATGAGACATCTTGGGGATAGACTCCAAGTCTAAACATAAACTTCATTTATATTTCACATATACCTTATATGCCTAGTCTGAAGATAATTTTATTTTTCCTTTGGGAATGCTCAATAAATGGTGCTGTGCAGCCTTCATTTTAACCATGACTCATCACTTGAGGTCAGCTATGGAATTTTCCACTTGTGGCATCATCTCAGCACTCAATAATTTTCGGATGTGGCAGTATTTCAGGTTTCATATTTTCAGATTGGAGACGTTCAACCTCTATTTCAATTTATCATATACTGCCAAACTACTTTCCAAAGTGACTATACCAGAGAAAATTATTTTAAACAACAACTTGAAGGACATGAGGGATAGCTCAGTAGATGACTGGGGGGAAAGAGCCTTCCAAGCAGAGAACACCAGGAAAGCCACTGTGGCTGAAGCAGCTTGAGAAAGGGTAAGAAGGCTGGGAGGAGAGGCTGGAGGTGACGGGGCTGGTGCAGATCAAGCAGGGCCTTGTAGATGAAATTTAAAGACTTGAGTTTTTACTCCAAGTGACACAGGGAGCCATTGGAGGTGAGGTTTTGAGCTGAGGGATTTTGGGCTGAGGTATGGTCCAACACCTGACGGTTCTATCTGACTGTTGAAAAGTTGAGCCTGTACAGTTTTGCAAAGTGGCCCTAAAAGGGCAGGAAGACTGACAGGAAGCCCCTCCAGCAGTCCACATAAGGGATGAGGGTGATCTGACGAAGGTAATGGCAGTGGATGTGGGGGATGGTGGAAGCAGCAAGTCCAAAGGGAGTTGCTGATGGATTGGATGTGGAATGTGAGAGAAAAAAGGAATCAAAGGCTCTGGAGTTTCTGGCCTAAGCAGCTGAAGGATGGAGTTGCTGTAACTGAAATAGGGAAGACTATGGATGGAGGAGGTTCAGGCGTGGAGAGTAGAAGTTCAATTTTGGACATTTGCGTTTAAGATATTTGTTAGATATTTTATGTGGCAACATCAAGTAAGCGGTTGAGTATGTAAGTCTGAAATGCTGGAAAAAGTGTTGGGCTGGAGATACAAAGGTGTCCTCAGCAGAAGGATGGTATTTAAAGCCACGAAACAATAGAAGATCACCAAGCAGGTTAGATCTACCAAGAGGGGAGAGAAAAGAACCAGAGGCTAAGCCCCGGGTCACTCTAATAGGTTGGAGAAAAGAGGAAGAACCAGCAGAGACAGAGAAGATGAACCACGGGAGTGGGAGGAAAACCAAGAGTCTGGAGTCCCGGGAGTCACGTGAAGAAAGCGTATGAAGCAAAGATGAGCCTTGGGAGATGCTCAGAATCTGAGATGACTCAGAATCGACCTTTGGGTTTAACAACGTGAGTGTCATTCGTGATCCTGATTAGAGGAGTTTTGGTGGTGCTGGCTTAAGCCTGATAGCAGTGGGTTTAAGAAAACACGGGAGGGGAGGGATTGGAGTCAGCAGTGTGAATGAGTTTTATTTTAAAGCAGAGCAAAGAAATGGGACGGTATCTGTGGATATTTAAAAAGATAGATGGGACGGCGCCTGTGGCTCAAAGGGGTAAGGCGCAGGCCCCATATGCTGGAAGTGGCGGGTTCAAACCCAGCCCCAGCCAAAAACCACATAAAAAAAAAAAAAAAAAAAAAAGAAAAAAAAGATAGATGGATGATAGTATGTTCCCATATACCAGTAGAATTTTCCTGTAGAAAGTGAAATATTGATGGATGAGAGAAAGAGAAACTTTCTGGGTGTCGTATTTGAGAAGCAGAGACTTAACGCACAGTGGAAGGCTTGGCTACAGACAGGAGTGTGACTACTTGATCTGTGCTCATAAGAGGAGAAACAGGGTGTGAGTACAGATGGCAGTAGATGCATAGATGGGGCGTGGGAGCCTATTAGGCCATTTTTCTTGTTTGTTTCAATATTCTTTTTCCCTTTCTTTTTCTAGAAAGGAAGACATACATATTTGTTTACAGACATGATTTCCTGTGTAGGAAATCTTAATGATTCTATTTTTTTAATTTCTAAAGCATTCAACAAATGTTTCTGTTGCATGGATAGCTTTTATAACGCTTAAGCCAGGGCTGTTAGTGGTCCACCACCCGAATGGTGGTCACTGTGCCTGCTAGGTCGTTTTTAACTCCTCCCTTCATGGCTCCCAGTGACTTGTACTTCTCTCTGGGCCCATGGGTGCCCGTCAACAGTTCCAACTCATTAGAGGGGACATGTGGTCTTTGTTTTCCCATTCCTAAGACCCTTCACTTGGGACAGTGGTCTCTAGTGTCTCCAGTGAGGCAGGAAGCAAGCTTTATTCCCACGCAGCTATCTTCAAGCTTATTGCTAGAGCGAGAGAGTCCCCCTCGAGTGTGCTAATTCCTGCTGACAGGTCTGCGTTCACACCTGGAATACCAGTCTCCTTTCTCTCTGCGTATCCAGTCCTACTTATTTCTCACAATCTAACTCGGACTGTACCTGCTAGTGGGCCTTTCCTCGTCACCACTGCCTGGAACCTTCCCTTCCTCTCTGTGCCCTTCCAGAGCACAGTGCGGTTCAGGCACATTATTTGGCACATTATTTAATTTCTTGCCTGCAGTTATGTTATCATGTTTACATGTTTTTAAAAAAATCTGTTCTTCTAGAGTGTAAATACTGTGTAGGCTAGAAGGATCTCAGATTTCCTCATGGGCTTCAACATACACACTGTTGAGCCCATCATGGAAATCTAGAAGATTCGTATCAATTGCTTGCAGATACCCTGGAAGCTGCAGGTGAGGCTCATCCATACAGAATAGTGGATGAGAAGACATCCCCTCCTGGGCCGTCTCCTCCCTCCACTCCCAGAGGTCCAGCTGGCATTTGGGGCACTCAAGCTGAACCTCCATCTTTTCTTGGAACTGGGAAGTCTCTCCAAGAGAGAGATTGGTGGAAGGAGGAAATAAATCAAGACAAGAAACAGAGTAGGAAGAGGAAATTCTTGACAGTTGTTTTTCTAGTGGGCTAGGTTTTTACTCTAAACGACATTCATTCCTTTGATTGACATAGAATCATCTTCTATGTGTGGACATTGTGCTAGCCAGGAGGATACAATGGTGACAAGATGGACCGGGTGCCTGTCCTCTTGACACCGAGAGCACAGGGTCTGAAAATACTTTTTATTTTTTTTGAGACAGGGTCTCACTCTGTTATCCTGGGTAGGGTGTCGTAGTATAATAGCTCACAGCAATCTCAAACTCTTGGGTTCAAGCAATCCTCTTGTCTCAGCCTCCTGAATAGTTGGTACTACCGATGCTTGCCACAACACCTGGCTACTTTTTCTATTTTTAGTAGAGAGAAAGTCTTGCTCTTGCTCAGGCTGGGCTCGGACTCCTAACCTCAAGGCATCCTCCTGCCTCGGCCTCCCAGAGTGCTGGGATTACAGGTGTGACTAAAAGGCCTGTGCATGGTGTTATGATGCTGACTCTTGCTCCATGTTCTGCCTGTTTCCACCCTGCCTCAGTGGCTTGGCTTCACTCATAGTTACCTGTAGTCCTTTCTGTATTTTGATGGTTGATGAATCTCATAACCCCACAAAACTCTCTCAGGTGCCCTCATACCACAGGATGAACTGTGGTCTTCATGTGATGTAGTTTTAGCCCAGGTCGTCTTTTTTCTAACATTGTGTAGGGCAGCATTGTCCAATGGGAATAATGTAAGCCATGCATGTAATTTCAAATTTTCTGGTGTCCACATTAAAAAAGCAAACAGAAATACATACTATAAATGTTAATAATATATTTACATTATCAGTTTGACATGAAATCAACATTTAAAAATTATGAATGAGTTTTTACGTAATGAATTTTTACATTCTTCTGTTGCGTTTCCCCTTAGAAACCTAATGTGTAGTACGTCTGTGAAATCCTTCTCGCACATTTCAGTTTGGGCTAGTCACCGTCTCAAGGGGTCAGCAGCCACATGTGGCTCCTGCCTGCCATCCTGAATGGCACATCCGTAGTCTACAGGGTAGGTGCTATCCCTAGTCCCGAGCAGAAGTGTAACTTCAGAAGACTTGTCTGGTCATGGGACTTGGCTTCAAGACACAGTTAGTCTTCCAAGGGAGGAGAGTGACTACCAGATGTTAGAACTTAGAGTCCCACTGGTTGTATAAGCTTCAAGGTAAGAAAAATTATCCTGGACTTTGCAGAGCACCAGCAAATGGCTTTGTCCTTTCTCAAGAACAGATTAAAGAAAATGTCAATCCAGCATTGAAAGCAAATTTGGGGATAAATGCCAGATTGTGTCAGATGCCATAGATAATTAAAAATTTTTAGCAGGCTATAAGTTTCCTATGTACCAATTTATAGAAAAAAAAAAAAAAAACATAGTATTTTTATATTCCAAAGAAAGTTTTTACTTACTAAGTTTTCACTTTTACAAAGAAAACATTTGTGTGAGAAGTTAAGGAAAGTAAAGGAAGGTTCTGGCAAGTTCTACTTCCTAAGTAGCTGAGATAAACAAACCATTCTGAAGGCCCCTTTAGCTCTTTCAGTGGGGCTGTATTCTCGTCCTCACCCAGGGTGTCCTGGGGGATTGCAGAACCTCCAGAATTACCCCTGGCTTTTGGAGGGGGCCTGAACTTTGCTAAATTAAGCCCAGCCAGGCCTATTTGTGACCAGGAGGCTCCCGCCAAGTGAGAGAAACTCGTCCTGCTAAGGAATGTCCTGGGGAGGAGAGAGTCAGTGAGATCATTGGTATTTGTGTATATGTTTTCTCACTTGCCAGCTCCACTAGGCCAGATCAACAGAGGCTTCTGGGCTCCACCAAGATTCTGATGGAGTGTCTATGGGGAATGAATAGCTCATGACACAATGAAAGGGTTTAACTAGATATCAGTGTAAATACCACGGCAGTGTGTATCTTGGGAACTCTATGCTCAGAGTCTAAATAAAACAAGCAAAATACCTCATTTCCCTCCATTTTTCTTTTTCAAATAATAAACTTTATTTTTATAGGGCAGTTTTTAGTTTACTACAAAATTGAGTGGAAGGCACAAGGAATTCCCACTAACTCCTCCCCATATGCGTACAGCTTCCCCCACTGACAAAATCCAAGGACACCTCTTTGAATCTATCTTTTCTTGGGTTCCTAAACTCAGTATATGTGTGTGTGTGTGTGTGTGTGTGTGTGTGTGTGTGTATGTATGTATATATATATATAAATAAAATATATACACATGCTTTTTTTTTTTAAGTAAGAGTCTCATTTTGTTGCTCCAGATAGAGTGATATGGTGTCATAGCTCACAGCAACCTCAAACTATTTGGGCTTAAATGATCCTCTTGCCTCAGCCTCCTGAGTAGCTGGGACTACAGGTACCTGCCACAGAGTGCTAGGATTACAGGTGTGCGCCCCACACCTGGCCCCCAAACTCAGTATTGACCATAGATAGCTACTTCTGTTTATGATTCACACATATGACTGTCTTTGAAGAAACATTAATTAAACACATGTTCTATATCTGGTATTTTGACCTATGTCTTCTCATTTAATTTTCACAATGTCCCTGAAAGGCAGTGACATTAGCACCATTAAAAAAATTAACACCTGAAGGAACTGAAATTTAAAGTGTGTTATCTCTAGAATACATAGAATGAACTATGTGAAACTGTAAAAGTAATAGCTGAATTTCTGTATTTCCAAATGGCTCAAGCTAATAGAATGTAACAGCACTCTTATTTGAACCCAGGCCAATTTTGTTCTAACGCCTATACTTTGCATTGTACAGCACTGCAGCCTAAAGATACTAGAGCAGCACTAGATTCTTTGTCTTCCCTTGATGCTGCTGTAGTTTCTAGAGCTGCCCCCTAAAAGACTAGACCTGGAAGCTGAGCTATGCTCTATCTCAATTTGGGTCCAGGGGTGTTTCTTTTGACCACTGTTTTTCAAACCATTTTATCTCACAGTGCACTTGAACCTATAGTTAAACTTCTGCAGCACACTTAAATTATGTTGATTTAAAAAAAGAGTAAAATAAAGAATATACTTACTGTGCTTTGAACTTCTTTTGAAAATAATTTAATTAATGGTCTTTAAAATTTTTTGCTGCACACTGCCTAAGATCCTCCTATAGTACACTGGTTAAAACTCAGTGCTTTAGGACTGAAGTCGGGAGTTGCATGAAGGCCCTGCACTGATTTGTGTATCCGATGCTATTTATATCTGTCACCTGTGCCCATTTCCATACAGCTGATTCTGGGTTCTCTTCCATTAGTTACACTCTGCTATGATCATCTGTTTAATTTACCCCCATAGGCTGTAAATTCCCAGATGATGATGACTGCATCGTCTTGCTCTTCCCAGTACCTATGTAGTATTAGAGTGTTACACTGACAAAATAGGTGCCTGGCAAATATTTGATGAAGAAAGAAATAAATAACTAGTGCTACTATCTACCAAGTGACATGTGGTCACTGGGCAGAGGACAGGGTAGCTGACTTGTGAGACCGTCTGTCCCTCTCTCCTTCACACACACACCGAGCTATGTCTGCCTAAACACCTGGTCTCCTTAGGACCCGTCTGTGGCCTCAGTGCTTACTCAGATATGGACGTCTTCATTGTCCAATCAGGGTAAAACAGGCTGAGAAAGCGATGGTATTGCTTTCAGGCTCCTACTAAGAACCAGTAGAGGCTGGGCTTAAAATAGTGGCCTTAACAGAGTTTAGCCATTTTGGTGTGGATCTTTGTACAAATCAAAACTTTTCCACTTGTTTTTTTCTATCTCTTTGGGGGACTGGACATTAAGGCAGGCTCTGGCAGGAGAATGCCTTGACCTTGCAGAGTCCTCTGGTTACTAAGGCTGAGGATATGGCCCTGCTATCCTTTCCCTGGCAATGAAAGATGCTTGTCACGTGTTGGGGCAACCTATGTGTCTAATTTGGGGCTTAACTGCACCAGTAAAAGACAGTGAACATGGAACCTGTAGAAAGACAGGCGTTGCACCTCTGAATTGGGACTTTCTACCACTCCACATTACAGTCTTAACCTTAATGCTTTGCTTTTAAACACCTTCTGACTAGTAGTTAGGTGTCTCACATCAATATGGAAGATGAGCTATACAGGGGGCGTTTTATTCTTACAGGCAAGAGAGAGGGGCTTGGATTCAAGTTGATTGACTATAGAAACCAATCTTTGAGAGTGACTAGCCTAAGGTCACACAGTTATAACAAAGCCAGATATCTACACATACCAATGTTCTATTTTTGTGCTAATCCTTGGGGAATGGAGAGAAACTTCATTGAGGAAGAATTCACCTGGAAGCTATTTACCATATATACTCGAGTATAAGCCGAGTTTTTTCAGCACAAAAAAACCCCCGAACTCGAACTCGGCTTATACTCGAGTATATAGGTAAGTGTTTTTCTAGGGATCATGCTAGGACCAGCCCCTTGTCCCTTGGTCAGGGCAGATAGAATCCCTTATGAAAATATTCTGTGCTCACCAGGTTCTATAGAGCCTTGCCCCAGTGGGATCAGAGAAGCCTGAAAAAGAAATGCACTTTGCATACAAAAAGTACTTATGAACTACTCTTTTCATAGAAGAGGAATTCTAGAAAGAAAAGATTTAAAAATAAAACCCATTAGTTACTTTTCACCTTGGGTGAATACTCAGGAACCATGTGAGAGACTCTCCCTCCTGCTAAATTATTTCTTTTGGAACTCCTTTAATTTATTTGCGTGGGAATTTATTTGCATGGGATTAGACCTTATTGACAGATTGACACAGAGTCTTGCCCTCTTGCCTTGGCTAGAGTGCTGTGTCATCATCATAGCTCACTGCAACCTGAAACTCCTGGGCTCAAGTGATCCCTCTGCCTTAGCCTTTGGACTAGCTGGGGCTGCAGTAGCTATGCCCCGGCCCCGAATGAATTTTCTATTTTCACTTTGTTTCACCCATCTCCTTCCTCTCCCTTTCACCTGCTTGCCTTACAGAGGCAGGATCTCACTCTTGTGCTCAAAGCTGGTCTCAAACTCCTGACTTCATGCGATCCTCCTGCCTCTGATTCCCAGAGTGCTATGATTATAGTTGTGAGCTACCGCATGTTTGGCCCATATTTATTTTTGTCCCCCCAAAAGACTTTTGTGGAAAGCTTATTCCCCCTTGGTTTGCTTCCTACTGTCTTATAAAGGTGCGATGCCCATTTCCTTAACTCAGTGACACAACCCTACCTCCTTTTAGACCGAGTGCTCCTTGAGGTCAAGGACTGTGATGCCAAGAAAAGCACTTAGGTTTTGGCAACCTTCAAATGTCAATAAATACTTTACTTACTGATTTTATCAATGACTGCATGCTGTGAAGCTCTTCTCTTTTTTTTATTTATCAGGCCCCAGGTGGGTTCAAACCCACCAGCCTTGGTGCATGAGGCCGGCACTCTAACCATTGAGCTACAGGGTGCCAACCTTTCCTTTTTCTTTAATGCCTCTACTTAGCCCAGCAGCAACCTAAGTAGCCTGCAGATTAGTTGAAACACATATATGTGGATGCACAAATATGAAGTTAAATACCAAGACAAAACTATAGGTAAGCAATTCAAGACAGATAAGTGTTTATCCCATAAATTTATACTGAAAACTACTGAGAACTAAATACGTTTCTAAAACATAGAGGGATAGCCAGATATTGTAATAACCAATAATAGGCAGAGTGAAGTGAGTACTACACTGGAAATACACATCAGATGACCACAAGTCCTGGTTTGCTCAGGGAAGTTTTGATTTAGGCCCATTGCCCTGGAATAATTATGATAACCTCCCCCCCCTTTTACTAACAGAAGAGTCTCAGTAGATATTAAATTATAGTCATATTAGTTATAAACTACGTGTAGTTAGAATGAAGTGAAAGGAATTACTAGTTCTGACTGGGGGATTGGGGTGAGTTTCCTGTAGGAGAGGATGTTTGAGGAGAACCTTAATGTAAACAGGTTTAGAAAGAGGAGAGAAGGTGTCATAGGCTGAGAGCAGCTGAGACAAAGATTGGTGGCATCCAAGGGCACTCACATGATTGATTTCTCAGTCAGTAAAAGCCCTTGATTTACAGAAATATGGTAGCACCAAAGGTAGAGAGGTGTCAGAAACGATCCCACCATCAGCTCCCATCACCAGAACTCTGGTGATCAGAAGAAAGGCTGCCAGATAACAATGGGAGCTGAAGCTGGGTAGGTCGATTGAGGTCAAATTTTGAATAGACTCTATTATCTGGCTCAATTGTGTAAAATTTAATTGTTGCACAGTTAAAAACCATAAAAAACTTTTTAAAGAAGAGGAATGAAATAACCAGAGCTGTGCCTTAGGAAAAATTTAAATGGTGGGAGGACTGGCGTTGCAGAGACTAGACATGAGACCATTTTTGTACTTTGATCCTGCTGAGAAGGCAGGAGTGCCAAATAGGGTGGTAACTAGGGGGACTGAAGAGGATGGCTGAGATTGGAAAGAGAGTTTAAATATTCACTGATAAATAATCTCTGTTAGAGAAGCTTGAAGACAAAGCTAGTTTTGTTCTGTAGTTCAGGTATAATAATTATGTTCCTATGTGCCAGACACTGTCTGGTGCATATGTGACAACTATTATTTAAGTGTAATGCTTAAGATTTCCTACGGCTTTTTGAAACATTTTAATAAAAATGTTATTGAGATATAATTCAAATTCCATTACAATTCACCCATTTAAAGTATACAACGTACATACCCATGTTTTAGTATATTTGCAGAGTTGTGCTGCTATTGTCACCATCAATTTAGAACATTTTGTTACCCCAAAAGAAACTCTAAGCCATCAACCATCACGCTCCAATTTCTCCAAGGTCCCCCAGGCCTAGCCTGTATATTTTCTTTCTCTGTGGATTTTCATATTCTGGACATGTCATAAAAATGGAACAATATACTGTGTGGTTCTTTGTGATAGACTTATTTCATTTATCACAGTGTTCTCAAGGTTCATCCACGCTGTGGGAAGTATTGTTTCTTTCTACAACTAAATGGCATCCCATGTATCAGTTTATCCATTCATTTGTAGATGGAGAAAATCTGAACTTTTCTGTATCAAATATTTTTTTTTTTTTTTTTTTTTTTTCTCTTGCAGTTTTTGGCCAGGGCTGGGTTTGAACCTGCCACCTCCGGCATATGGGGCCGGTGCCCTACTCCTTGAGCCACAGGCGCTGCCCTCAAATATTCTTGAAAATAAGTTAGCTGCTGAATGGTGCTTACACATTTGGGTTGTGTAGCAATTTCTATCTTACTACCATACTTCCTTATCTATATTGACCTTTTCCAGGCTTCAACAACTTACCCATTAAGTCTTAGCTGGCAGCTCCAGCCATATCTGAACATTACCCTTAGCATTTTTTTTTTCTTTTTTTTGAGACAGAGTCTCACTTTGACACCCTGGGTAGAGTGCTGTGCATCATAGCTCACAGCAACCTCAAACTCTTGGGCTCAAGTGATTCTCTTGCCTCAACCTCCCAAGTAGCTGGGACTACAGGCACCTGCCACAACACCCAGCTATTTTTAGAGACGGGGTCTCGCTCTTGCTCAGGCTGGTCTTGAACCTGTGAGCTCAGGGTATTCACCCACCTCAGCCTCCCAAGTGCTGGGATTACAGATGTGAACCACCGTGCCCAGCACCCTTAGCATTTTTAAGCCATGCCTTGGAATTATGTTCTTATCGCCTCAACTGGATCTCAAACTTATGCAGTATCAAAAATACATTTTAGAAATATATGTATTTCTATATTTGTATTTTAGAAAATACATCTTCACTATTCGCCATGGGACATTTAAAGTCCTTTCAGCACTAAGAGAGCTGTTAAGTGTGAAGGGCCAGGCCTGTGGGAGAGTCAGGACGTGTTACCCCTCCCTTCCTTCCTCAGAGAGGTCTTGTGGGTATTAGTGTTATGTAGGAGGCACTGTGCAAACTAGTGGCTTAGTCAGTGTAATGGGTAACAGCATCCAAGGGGGAAAGGATTGATGCATTTTGAATTGAAATTTTTTAAATTAATCATGCAAAGCTACTTCTGTTTGTTTTTCTAAAAGGTAGTTTTTAAAGATTCACTGTGCTATGCTTTTATTGTAACCAAAGTTGGAAAATCTTATTTTTGAAAGAGATATATGCAAATATAACTCAGGCTTTTCCTAACAATGTAACCTAGTTATATGAACCCCCATATTAATTGGCAATATTAGAAATAAAAAATATATACCACTGCAAAGTCATTAAAACACCCGGTGGTCTGTGACCTAGGGAGAATAAAAAAAAAGAGAGAGAGAGATATGGAGTATATGAGCTATAAGCAATGGATCAATTTATAGAGTAAAAATTTGAAGGCTTGGAAAGGAATCAGGTAATTTCAGGCAATTGGTTGCTGCTGCTTGCTTTTTCCTTTTTTGACACAAAGTCTTACTTTGTCACCTTGAGGAGAGTGCTGTGGCATTACAGCTCACAGCAACCTCAAATTCTTGGGCTCAGGCAATTCTCTTGTCTCAGCCTCCCAAGTATCTGGGACTATAGGCGCCCACCATAATGCTCAGCTGTCTTTAGAGATGGGGTCTTGTACTTGTTCAGACTGGTCTCGAATCCGTGAGCTCAGGCAATCTACCCGCCTAGGCCTCACAGAGTGCTGGGATTATAGGCGTGAGCCACTGCGCCTGGCCCCTTTTTCCTTTTAAGAGACAGGGTCTCACTGTATTTCCAGGCTGGAGCGCAGTGGTGTGAGCATAGCTGTGAACTCCTAGGCTCAAGCAACCTTCCCACCTCAGCCTCCAGGGTAGCTGGGGCTCTAGGTGTGCATAATTACACCTGGATGATTTTTAAACTTTTTGTAGAGACAGGGTCTCATTATGTTGCCCAGGCTGGTCTGAAATGCCAGGCCTCAAGCAATCTTTTCACCTCAACCTCCCAAAGTGCTAGTATTAAAGGCGTTAGCCACCCTGCCGGAACAGCTTTTAACCTAATCTTATGTTGACCTTTGCAGAAAACACCGGGGCGGAAATCATTTCATTAGAATCCTGTGTTTAACGTGGATTGCTGTTAAGACTCTGGTCCAGTGGGTTTCCTGAAACAAACAAGCTATAGACACAGAGAAAGTCTGATTGAACAGTTAGTCTGTAAACTTGGTAGCCTTGTCCTCTAGTTCAAAGTACTCACATTGCATCGGAAGTATACTGTCTTTCTTACTTAACTTCAGCTTCATCATTGAAACTTCTTGAGTTACATGGGTGAACATTCCTTTGGAGACATAAAGAAAGAGAGTTGCTTCCTTCCCCATCTTCCCTTTCTTGAATACATAAATTTCCTTAGCTATCTTGACAAAGAGCTGAGGACCTCTATTGATAAAATGAACAATACAGTTAAGTCAGGATCCACTCAGGCCGTACTTGGAATTTAACAGTTTACACAGGCATATTTACTAATGGAGAACGATGGATGTGATAAGCTATGCAGTGATTTTTCTCACAGAAAGTAGTTGCAAAAGGATTAGGCTTAGACCCTGTAAATTGATTTGTGCTTGTATTTTGTGTAGTAAGATTTTGTAGCACCTGTGAAATTAAATTACTTTGGTCCACTAGAATAATCGATCATAAAATTTAGAACCTAATCTTGTGAGGATAAAACCATTTTAACAATTCTGTGCAAAATTCATAAACATTATTACCTATTTGAATAGACAAAATGCTAAAGCATAGGGAAGTCGTTCTAGTTTTTGTCTCTCCTCTTTTTATTTTTTCCCTCTTTTGCATTTCGCTTTTCTACTTAAAAGGAGGAAGCTACAAAAGGTTCGGGTTAGGTGTGTATTTGTGTGCAACTGACTACGATAGCCCACCTTTAATAATTTTCTGTCCTTTCTGTGACATAGTGTTAGTTTCATACATGATTCTGGCTGAAAACTTCAGCTACACTACAGAGAGGCTAAATTGTTGTTGTTTTGTCTTTTCCTTTTTTTTTTTTAGACACAAGGTCTTGCTCTGTCATCCACCCTGGAAGGCAGTGGCATGATTATAGCTCACTGTAACCTCAAACTCCTGGGCTCAAGCTAAGCAATTCTCCAGGCTTAGCCTCCAAATAGCTGGGACTGTCGGTGCAAGCCACCATGACTGGCTTACAATGTTGTCCACGCTAGTCATGAACTTCAGTCGGACCTCAAGTGATCCTTCCACCTCAATCTCCCAGAGTGCTGGGACTATAGGTGTGAGCCACCTTAGCTGGCCTGTTGTGCTTTTATAGTTTTTATGGTTAACTATAAACACATTTAAACATTTTTTGAATGCTTACTGCTTTACAAATACCATGCAATGTGCTTTTTTGTAAGCATTATTTTATTGAGTCTCCTTAACATTTTTAGGAGATTTGTATCATTATAATTCCTGGATACACAGGAGATTGAGGCTTTCAGAGAGGACAGATTTGCCAAGCCCTCTTCTTGCCTTCAGGGCTTAGGCTGTTGACACCACACTTTCCCCACACGTTCTTTCAAGACCAACTCAGTGAAGCATATTCTCCAATTTACTTCATTCAACTAAATCAGTCAAAACCAGGCAGTGTTTCCTGAGCTGGTCTTTCTGGGTGAAATGCTGACCAGAAAAAGTGGTGTGCTGGTTCCAGTTACTGCTTCTACCTTAGAGGCAACCCTAGTGGGTTCCAATGTCCTTATGTTTAAATGAAATGCCTGAAACAGATAAATGCTAAGTTCTTCAGATCTGTAAATCTTTGGCCAAGTATTAACTTCATTTTCTTATCTAAGATTTAGAGCAGATAGAACTTACATATTTTATATCCTCCATTTTTCTTTTCTTGCTAATTGGTGCCAAAAATAATATAGCTAGGAGTCTTCCTTCTCAGCATCATATTCTGAGTACTGAATCCAACCTGAAATATTATAGTCTCATTGAAAACAAACTGCTGTCCCCAGATGATAATGTTGCGGGAGTTGTTGATTATGGTAATAACATATTGTAATTATTATATCTATGTTCAAAACACTGTTCTAAGTCCTTTACATGTATTATTTATGCCTCACAGCCCTCTAAAGTAGAATGATTAAGGTATAGTTACCTCCATATTATAGATAAGGAAACTGTCTGTCTTTGTATTTCCCATATGAATCAATGCATATCACTTCACCTCTGTGAAGGGTCTCCAGCTTAGGGACCATTTCTTATCACAACATTTGTATTCCTCTTAGTATTGAGCACAAAGCTGGGGACGTAGCACCTGTTCATTAGATCTCCTATTTCACCTACTGATCAGTTAGAGCAGATGAATTATTCTCATCGTGCCAAACCATGGAACTGACATAGGGATCTTGGGCCTTTTCCTCATATGAAATTGAAATATGCTTTGCTACAGTTTGCTAATCTTTTAGTATTAGCATTGCCAGATAAAATACAGGATGCTTAATTCCATTTGAATTTCAGATAAACAACAACAAATGATATTTTAGTATAAGTATGTCCCAAATTTTACAAAGGACATGCCTGTAATAAAACAAATGATTTTTGTTTATCTGCAATTTAAATTGAACCAGGTATTCTCATATTTTTATTAGCTAAATCTGATAACTCTGTTTAGTGTTCATAAAATGATATCTTTATGAAAATGACAGACCTATCATTTTCTTCTTAAAGGCTATCATGTAATTCCTGAAGAAATTAAGATCTTCTAAACTCATCTGACCTCAGCCTGTGTTCTACCCTGAGTCAAAAGTCCCTATTGTTGCCTCATAAGGGGAACAAGCTTTCTTTTCAATGTGTCATTTGGAAACTTACTAGCAATATGATCTAAACTACCTTGAGTCCAAGTGCCTTCCAACTCTAAAATTCTTTAATTCTAATTAACTCTTAAGTATCTATACCAGGTTTTCTATTTTTCCCCATTAGTGTTCTTGCTTTAACCCCCTGGATTGAAAACATGGGTTATGAAATGTCTTCACCAATATGATGGGCAATGCCCTTTAACTCCTAGAAATCTAGGTATTGGTGGTTGTTATATGGTGATCTTGAAGTAAAAAGTTTCCCGCTGTTCTAGTTCCCATAATACTTGTTTTCCTACTTCAGCCACTGTAACCTTCAATCACTTTGTCAGCCTCTGTTCTAAAATAAACTTTTGCTTATTATTGTTACAGACTCCATCAGGGAAGGGGCTAATTCATCTTTGAATACTCAGCTCTAAGCTGAAATAAAGTAATCCCTCAACTAACATTGACAAACTCCTCCTCCCATTCCCCCCCAAACCTGCCCATTTTAGTTAATAAAACGCATCACCACCCACATGCTAGAAATTTCAGCATTGTCTTTGCTCCTCCTTGCAGTCTAATCCTAATCTCACAAGTCTCTGAAATGACTTTGAGTCTTTGACTCACCCGTCTTCTTCACGTCTACAATAAATTCCTTCTTCAACATAGACCTGATCACAATGAAATTTTGCCTAAAGCTCCTTGATGAATCTTTGATCTCTACTGATTGCTATCTAGTCTTCTCACAGATTGTTGCAAACTATTATCTATACTCCTAGCTATACACTAGGCCACTTAATGTGCACCTGACCCACTTGGAATATTTTTCCTTTTTCTGTTTGCCAAAATGTTACTTTTTGCTGCCTGGCCTCAATAAAAATTAACTGTTCCCTATTCAGATTTATCATCAGAGTCCTCTCTCACCTTAAGGAAACTCGATTTATTAAAGTCCAATTTTATGATGAAAACAAATTATTGTTTTCAAAAATGTTCACTACTAAATTTCTTTAAATAATTAAATCCCTGGGTATTTAAACATATAATTTCATATATAGCAATTTGGTTGTCAGGGACAGACCTATATTAGTGAAATTTTGATTTGGAGGGCTTTTTTCCTTTTTAAAAAAGATTGATTTTTTAGGGACAGCATCTTGTTTTCTCCCCCAGGCTAGAGTGCAATGATGTGATCATAGCTCACTGAAGCCTCCCACTCCTGGACTCGAGCAATCCTCCTGCCTCAGCCTCCTGAGTAGCTGGAACTATAGGTGTGCCACTGTGTATGGCTAACTTTTTATTTTTATTTTTAGAGATTGGGGTCTTACTATGTTGCCCAGGCTGGTCTTGGAATTCCTGGCATCAAGTAATCTTCCTGCCTCAGCTTCCCAAAGTTCTGGGATTACAGGCATGGGCCACTACACCTGGCCCACTGTACTTACCTTTCATTAAGTTCATCCATGTGGTAGTATCTGACAGCATTTTCTTCTTTATAATGCTGAATAATATTCCACTGTGTGTGTACACCACATTTTGTTTATCCGTTTTTCTGTCAATGGCATTTGGTTTGCTTCCTCTTCTTGGCTATTGTGAATAGTGCTGCTGTGAACATGGGTGTGCAAAGATCTCTTCAAGTTCCTGCTTCCAGTTTTTTTTTGGTATAAGTGGGACTGTCCTACCATAGTTGTATTTTTAACCTTTTGAGGAACCACCATACTTTTTCCCACAGTGATTACACCATATTACAATACCAATAGCAGTGCACGTGACGTCTAATCTCAAAGTGGCCTATTTTTATCTTGTGTTTATCTGACTAATGACGTTGAGTACTTGTACACATGCTTCTTGTTCATTTAGATCTCCATTTTATAAGGTGTCTGTTCTGGCTTTTTATCAATTTTCCTAATAGCTTGTCTGGAAGAGTTCTTTATACATTTTAGATATGAACTCTTTATTGGTTATATTTTTTCCATGTATCTTCTCCTGCTCCATGGCTTCCTGACTTGGGCTCACTAGGCTTTGCACTGGCCCTGGGGGCAGAACGCTGTGGGGTCTGAGAGGACTCTACCCTCCTCATCTCATCTCTTCCCACCCAGGCAGCGGGGGCGGCTGTGGTGGTGGTAACTGGCCTGGTTCTGCTTCTTTCATTTCTCCATCATGGTTGTGGCAACGGCTGCAATGGGGATTTGGAGGGCAGTGAGTGAAAATTTTGTTTTAACATCTACTGTGTCCTCCATTGCTCTAGAGAAGGAACAGTGTTGATGAGCAGGGGCGGTGAGAAGTAGGCTGGGATATTCTCACTGTAGGCAGGTAGCTCAGAGGAAACCTGCAGCACCAAAGGTCATTCATCCCTGGCAGGGCCATTGATCCATCTAAATTCTCATTATGCTGGGGGTCACAAAGGGAGCTGAGCTGAGCTGAGAGGCTGTGGCCAAAGCAGGTCTCCAGAGACAACCTGGATAGAGGGTCTGTGGCAGTTAATGACCATGAATGTCTGTGTGCTTTTCAGAATATCGAGCTGAAGGTTGAAGTCGAAAGCCTGAAGCGAGAACTCCAGGGCAAGAAACAGCATCTGGATAAAACATGGTGAGTTATTATTTGTACTGGACGAGCTCCTGTCCTTTCCACAGTTTGGCTCACCTATCTGACAGCAATAGATTTGAAACCAAATTTCTCATCTCTGAATTTGATGCTATGTCTGCTTAGGAACTGAGGCAACAGATTTTCCTTGGGTTAGATGGACCTTGCCAGAAACTGACTAGAAGGTTCACCAAATCTAAAATCATATACTCTCTATTAAACATCAGTCAACTAATCAGGAAACAATGAATGCTTCCCCTTTTAGCAGAAAGAGACAAATGCAAATAAGCTTTATTAGAGATTATCACTCAATCTGTTAACATCACGGGCTGACATAATGTTGGGGAAAATGAGTACTCTTATCCACTATGGGCAAGAGTATGAATTGTGACATTTTTGGTAGGTGGTGCCACCTATTAAAGTAGAAAAGGGGCATTTTCTTTGATCAAATAAAGCCCTAGAAGGAATCTATTTCTCATAAATAAAAGCAGCAGAGTGAAAGGATGAATGTCTAGGGATGTTTACTGTGTCATTGTTTCTAATGGCAGAAAACTGGAAATAGCATTCCATCCACAGGGTAACGGTGGAAGAAATTTTAGTATATCTGTACTGTGGGCTATTATGTAGTTATCAGAAAGAATGACTTAGCCCTATATTATTGTCCTGGTGCAAAGTCCTTGATTAAGTTAGAGGAAAACATGCTGAGCGATAAGCCTCTTTGAGTAAAGACAAGCAGCTCGCTCTGTGTGCACAGGTGTTTGCTTGATTATGTGCGGAAGCAACCTGGAGAATCACACACTCAACTCCTTATCATTGCATGCACTGGGGGAGTGAGATTGGACTTCACGATGAGGAAGAGACTTTATTTTTTCTTTATGTACTTTTATATTATTAGTTACTTTTATAATTTATAGTTTTAAAAAATTTATAATTACTAAAATTATAACAATTTTATAACATGTCATTTAACACATTCAGATTCTATCCCGGGATCAGTATCCATTTAATCTGATCTGGTATTCCTATGTCTACAGTATTTCTTGATATTTAAGATAATAATCCAGCAAGACCAGAATACTCAAAACCAAGTTAAATTATACACAATGTGCTGGTATTATTAATACCTCAATAAAGGATTAATGAGCTCTTAGATGTTAGAAAAGATTGTGATAACAATTTAGTAATAATTTTTAAGATTTATGTAATGCTTTTCAAAAAGTTTTTATGTCATCTTAACTTTGAATTAGGTGACATTATTCTTTTTTAGGAAATGAAGAAAACAAAGTACAGTTTAAGTCTTCTCAAATCAGTGGCCATCCACATCTTGGGGCAGGAAGTTCAAGAGTCTTCTGACTTTACAACAGCTGTAGCCCCTTAATTCAGGAATTCCTGACTAACTGAGTTACTCAGAAAATTTATAACTTCTATTCTCTAAAGAACATAGTTAGGATTGTGTAGTAAGTGTATTTATCAAAGTATAATGTGATGATTCCTCAGGTCTGCCTGTTATTACCTTGAGTTCTGTCTCTTTTACAACCAAGACTCCGGTACCCATAAAAGGCGCAATATGATGACAGGAGAGCTCAAGGCAAATATAGCCTCTGGGACGGTGCTGGGTCATGTCCACTGTTAACCAAGGAATCTTGTAATCTTTAGATAAGCCCCATGGATACAAGCTCTTGAGTCAAATATTGAAGTACCACTGGTCTTAGTACTTTGTGATCTTATAAAAGTTCAATATAGTTCTCTGCAGTAAGAATGCAAAGATGGCCCATAGTTCTCAACCAATGGCCTAAAACAGAAATAAAATGAAACCGGAATTAAGATCATTTAGCACCTGATACTGCCTCAAAATTTCTAATCCTCAGATATCCCAGGGCAGCTGTTGTTTGCTATAAATAAACTGGTGATACCTTATCAGCTTCATGCTAGTGCCTGGGCATTCAGTGCTAGGCATATCAGAGGGGCCAAGCTGAGACCACACCCTGACCTTCCATAGATTAAATGTCTGCTCTCTGTGGGGCCATGGGAGAACTGGGAGAACTCTGCATAAGTATTCAGGATAGTTGCCTATGGATCACTGGCTAGAAATGAGGAGAACATTTCTGTGGCTGTCCAAATGCATAGCCTGTCTCAGCAACCTAAAGGGAGAGACCACATTAAATTCAAAGAGCAAGAAAGGCAGGAAACTAGCGAAGCAGCCTAAAGGAAAGAGTCCAGGGATGCTGAGTTCTGGACCACCTGCCTTCCAAGTGAGAGTCCCTCTCTAGACGCTATGGCAGTAAAGAAGCCTATGAGGGTCAGATAGGTTCTGCTTTACAAAGCAACAAGAAATGAGAGTTCCGAAGAGATTACCTGGAAAGGGTTGAAGACATCACTTCCCCAGATAACTGCAGAGGGGAAAAACCCTTCATTTTTCTTATCAGTGTGACTGTGAGTTACCAAGTGGGTCCACTTGCTTAATTATTTGTCTGCCTCTGACTGGCCAACGCTCTGTGGTTGTAGGACTGATGTGGAGAATCCCAACAGCCATAATGAAGCCGAGCTCCGGCGCCAGTTCCAGGAGCATGAGCAGGAGACAGGGCATGTTTATGAGCTCTTGGAGAATAAAATCCGGCTTCTGCAGGAGGTGAGCGGAGTTCTGCAAGCCCATGGCCGGGGGGCCTCTTCCTTTTTCTGCTGCCCCGCCTTCTGGCATCCACCCTGTTCCCTCTCCTCTCCATCCCCGTTTCATCAAGTGTCTCTGTGTCTTAGGGCTCCTAACCTAGGGCAGGGACTTGGCCGCCTCTCAGTTTTCATTCTTCTCACAGGAATCCAGGCTAGCAAAGAATGAGGCCACCCAGATGGCTGCCCTGCTGGAAGCAGAGAAGGAGCGTAACCTGGAGCTCTCAGAGAAACTGAAGGGAGCCACCAAGGACAGGGAAGATGTGCCAGGAGACCAGGCCAAGCCTGACCAGCACTCCGAGGCCCTGGCCCGGAGGGACAAGTAGGTGCTCTTTTTTTGCCCATGCTTGAGGCCAGGGGAGCACACAGCAGGGGTGGTGGTCCTCGGTGCCCTGAGGGCTGACAGTGGAACCAGCACTGTTTCCAAGACTTTAGAAACAGTTTAGAAACAGAAAATACTGTTTGGATGTTTCCCACATCCAACAGCATTCTTTTTTAGGGCTGCATCTTTAATGGTATCCTTCAGAATACTTAACTCCACGCCAGGTGTGGCAGCTCATACTTGGGAGTCCAGCACTTTGGGAGGCCAGGGTGGGTGGATCATTTGAGACCAGAAGTTTGAGACCAGCCTGGGCAACATAGTAACACTTCATCTCTACTAAAACCAAACAAACAAGAAAATGAAACAAAACACAAACAACCTGCCTCCTTTACCACTGGGAGCCTAACTAGGTATAAGTGGAACGACAAAGTGAACCAATGATGGCGAGTAGGAGACGTGGATTTGCTTATTCAGCAAACGTGTCCTGAACACCTGTTACCTGCCACATAAGGGGCTAAGCACTAGGATAACAGAAATGACTCAGCTCCTGCCACAAAGAAATGTTATGTGATTTTAGTAAGTTCTCTGATAGAAGGAGCCTGGGATGCCTGGGTGACATATTTGATGGTCATCTACTCCAGACTAAAAGAGCAAGAGGCCTGCTATGTTTGAATGTTAGTGTCCCTCTTCCCCAATTTATATGTTAAAATATTAGCTCCCAAGGTGGTGGTATTAGGAGGTGGGACCTTTGGGAGGCGATTACCTCGTGAAGACAGATCCTTCATGGGTGGGATTAGTTATAATAGAGACCCCAGAGAGCTAGTTAGCCCTTTCTACCATGTGAGGGTATAGTAAGAACACTGTTTATGAACCAGAGATGGGCCTTCACCAGACATCAGATCTGTCAGTGCCTTGATCTTGGACTCCTGGGCCTCCAGAACATTGGAAAAAAACAAACAAACAAAAAAAAAACATGCCTGTTATTTATAAGCTACCCCGTTGAAAGCATTTTATAATAGCAGCCTAGATGGGCTAAGACTGTGCTACTGAAGGTTTTCTGGAGGGGGTGAAATATGAGCTAAATTTGAAGAATGAAAAGGAGTTGGAAGAAATCGGCCAGAAGGGGCATGGGGAAGGGAAATGTTCTGTGCAAAAGGAGAAACCATGGAGGGAAGACGCAGGGAAGGGAATGTTTTAAAAGCTACAAATGGTTCTGTATAACCAGGGCACAGGGTCTGGGGAAGAAGAGTGAGAGGTAAGCCCTTTTGGGAGTAGGGGTCCGATTGTGCCAGCTTTGTATATTATTAACTAATGAATCAATTAACTTTTATTTATTTTATGTTATTTTTCGAGATAGGATCTCATTGTGTCACCCAGGCTGGAGTGCACTAGCACAGTCATAGCTTACTGCAACACTGAACTCCTGGGCACAAGGGATGCTGCACAAGTAGCTGGGACTGCAGGCTCCTGTGCTGGGGTCAGCCCTGTATGTTATAATACGGAACTTAGATTTTGTTGAGGTCACCACTATCTACTGTCTGGGTTACTGTGGCAACTTCCCAACTGTTCTATTTCCAGTCCTGGCCTACTTATTCGATCTTAATTTAACAATTCAGAGCAGTTTTGAAGTTGAGAATTCAAAAATATCAAATTGGCAAATAATTTAGCCTCTTAGGTACATGGTGCTACAGTGGCCTAAAAAGCCTTTTGGAGTTTTTAACTTGAATAGGCAAAAAGCATGTATACATACACTGATTTTTGTGGAACCCAAATTTGACCATGTCACTACAGATCCATCTGAAAAGCTTTCCCACCCCTTCAGGACAGAAGATCCACATTCCCTCACATGCCACCCACGGTGTGCAAGTCCTGATTTCTCCCAGGTTTGTCCCCCCACGACTCCACATGCTCCCCTCATGCCAGACTGGTAATGCTAATGATGGCTAAGGTTTGCTGAGCTCTTACCATGTAGCTGAGTGCTTCACATTCTTGTTTAACAACTCTATCGGATGGGAATTATTACATTTTATTGACAAAGAATCTGGCAGTTGGAGTGTCATACATAGTATAACATGGTTTCAGGCGCTGCTGAAACTAACCCTGAATCCACACTGCCCAGAAACAAAGGAAGCAAATAAGGTCTTCAGAATTTTGCCCATGCCCTTCCTTCTGTGCAAAGTGTCCCCCTTCTGGTGAATTGTTCTTTCTTCAGACATCACCAAGGCATGGCCCAGCACTTCTTTGAAGGCCTTTTTGTGGCAGCAGAATGAAGTCTCTGTTGTTGATTGTTTTCTGTGCACTTCCACGCTGCACAGTGCTCAATGCCATGCTTTATTTGCTTTCAGATCTTCCCGACTAGATTCCCTGAGACTCTGCCTCAGCTCTGTATCCTAGCGAATGCTTACTAAACTACAAACCAAACAAAACCCCAAGAAAACACATGCACACATCTGACAAGCACATCAAGGTAGTTCATATCAATTGACCTTGAACAACTGGGCAAGTAGGAGAATAAATAGATATCTCTAGGGACTGAGGGGCAAAGGGAAGCATGAGGTTTGAGGCTTGAGAAAAGCAGAGATGCTCTAGTGCAGGTACCACGGGCACTCTCTTATAGAGCCACATTCTTCGTCAGCCTTGTCATTACAGATTACATTTATATAATGTTTTTAAGTTTTTGAAGTTCTTTCTTCCCTCCAAACGTTAGTTGATCTTCACACCCTAAGTGAATTTATGAGATTTCTACTTTACTTTCTGGTATCCCTCACCTTTCTGCCAAACTATTTTCTTCCCAAGGTGCTGTCATTATTTTATGCACTTACAGAGGAATAATAATCACAATTTGAAACATTTCATCTGGTACTCAGCACATTTTCAAGGGGCTGGAAGGTATCTTTAGTATTGTAACACTCAGAGAGGAACAGCGAGGTGTGCTCTGCGCCTGGTAGAGGATTCATATCTGCTCATTTGAACTTGTAGCTTGTATACTTCAGCACAGGACAAGGATTTCCTTCGCAATGTAATCCTAGACTGGATTTCCAGTTTCTTCTCCAGCCACTGACTCTTCCCCCACCCTTTGTTCCAAATATACATTGTACCTTTATGCCTTTATTGAGTCTCCTCCCTCCAAGCCTGAAAAACAACCCAGTTTTCAACATACTTTCTCCAGAGCTTCCCCAGACTCTTCCAAGTCAAATGAATCATTTCTTTTATCTTTCTTCCTACAGGACACTCAGTGATAGGACTACCTCTATCATGGCAACTCTTATTACATTCTGTTGCTGTTATTTGTTTATATACAGTCATATGTCACTTAATAACAGAGATATGTTCTAAGAAATGTGTCATTAGGTGATTTCATGGTTATGTGAACATCAAAGAGTGTGCTTACCAAACCTAGATGGTACAGCCCATTGCACACCGAGGCTGCATACTAGAGTCTGTGGCTCCAGGGCTACAAATGTGTACAAACAGCATGTTACTGTACTTAATACTGTAGGAAATTTTGACACCATGGTAGCTATCTGTGCATCTAAACATATTTAAACATAGAAAAAGTACAGTAAAAATTTAAAAAAGATTTTAAAAAGGATACCAACAGGCATTTACCATGAATGGAGCTTGTAGGACTAGAAGTTGCTGTGGGTGAGTCAGAGTTACTGAACACTAGTTTAGATTTCATAAACAGTGTATACTTAGGCTATAGTAAATTTATAAAACATTCTTTCTTTGTTCAGTAATACATTAACCTTAGCTCACTGTAACTATTTTAGTCTATAAAATTTTAAACTTTTTAAACTTTTGACTTTTGTAATACCTAGCTTAAAATTGAACGCATTGAACAAGTGTACATGAATAATTTTTCTTTGTGTCCTTATTCTCTAAATTTCTTTTTTACATTTTGTGATTTTTTTAACTTTTCTGTTAAAAGCTAAGACACTAATACAGATATTAGTCTAGTCCTACAAAGACTCAGGATCATCCATCTCACCATCTCCCACCTTTATATCTTGTCCAACTATAAGGTTTGTAGGTGCAGTAACTCCGTGGAGTGTCCCCTCCTGTGGTTAACGATGATCACTTTCATAACACCTCTTGAAGGATCCGTCTGAAGCCATTTTATAGTAAACTTAAAATATGTATAAGTAGAAGGAGTGTACTCTAAAACAATAAAAAGTGTAGGATAGTAAATACATAAACTAATAATATAATAATTATTATAAATATCATGCACACTACATAATTGTATGTGCTACACTTTTATGCAGTTGGCAGCACTGTAAGTTGGCAGTGAGTGTGTTTATACCAGCATCACCACAGACACATGAGTAAATGCATTGTCCTATAACGTTATAACAGGTGGGACATCATTACATGATAGGAACTTTTTAGCTCCACTGTCATTTTGTGGGACCTCTGTCCTATATGCAGGCCATTGTTGACCAAAATGTCATTTTCAATGCGTGACAGTAGCTGAGACTCCTCTCACTCTCCAGATGGTTAGCAGCACCAAAGGGATTCAAGCTTCTATACAAAGGAGATTGTTCCTTTTCCAGCTTCACAGTCCTAGTAGTTGGTAGAATGCAGTGAGGACAAGCAAGGGTTATCCAAGGACTGTTTCTTAAATGGAACAATAGCCACTGCTGCAAAAAAGTAAAAGAAAGACCAACTTCTGGGTCCCCATAAGTCACATATCTATGGTCTATTGATCCCTGGATAGACCTCAGGAGGTCCATGAACCTGGTGAAAATATAAGCAAAAGGTGGTTTGTGTATATTTGGGGTTGAGCCAGAAAATGCACGGCTTTCTAAAGAAAAGATCAAAGGGTTCAATGACCTAAAAGAGTAAAAATCAGCTGCACTAGACCATACTACCTTTGGAGTGGCCTGAAAAATTAGTGACATTATCATGACCGTCATTGTCTCACTTTTTCTTTCCTTCAGGAGAATTGAAGAACTGAATCAGAGCCTGGCTGCCCAGGAGAGGCTTGGGGAGCAGCTGTCCAGAGAGAAATCCCTGCTGCCCCTGTTGGCAGAGCCCATGAACATAGAGATGCCAGTGAGCTCAGGGACACAGGTGAGCAGAGAGATGCCAGTGAGCTCGGGGACACAGGTGAGCACAGAGACGCAGGTGAGCTCTGGGCCGGCAAATCCGCACTCTTGCCTCCTGCATTCATGAGCCTTACTTTTTTTAAAAAAATGAGATAGAGTCTCTGTCTCCCTGGCTAGAATGCACTGCCATCTCACAGCTCACTGCAACCTGCTCCCTACTTTTTAATATCTAAGTGTTTTGGTCATGTACTGCTGTGTAAGAGATATTACAGAGTGTTGTAAAACGACATGTATTGTTAATCTCAAAGTTTTTGTGGCCTGTCATGGCTTAACTGGGTTCTCTGCTTAGGGTTTCAAGAGTCAGAAATCAAGATACGAACTGGGCTATTTTCTTATCTGTAGGTGTACCCAGGAAAGAATCTGCCACTGACCACCCTCAGCTTACTGGAAGAATTCATTTGTGTGGACATAGAAGTTAGGGCAGCCGCCTCTTCAGCAGCAGAAGGAAAGAGTTTTCTCTGACTACCCTCTTTTAAGAGCTCACCAGATTAGGTCAGGCCCTCCAGCATAGTGGCCCTTTTGACTAACTTAAAATTAAGTGCCTTAATTACATTTGCAAAATCGCTTCACTTTTGCCATATGACCTAGCATGAGTGTGCAGTGACATTCTGTCACCGTGGCCATACTCTTTCAGTCAGAGCAAGTTACAGGTTCTGCCCATCCTCAAGGGGCAAGGATTACATAAAGGTGTGGATACCCGGGGTCATCTTAGAACTTTATCAACCACCTCAACTGATGTTGAACTATGTATAACATATATTGTGGTTTTAATACTGAAGAGAGTATTGTTTTTCACTGTGGTAGTGCCTCTGTCAGCTGACCACTCAAAGAACTGTAACAAACTGGTGTAGGGATCACGGCAAACCTTGCCCTTTTCCCTTGGTTGGTTCACTGAAAGATCAATTGACAACTACAGCAGATTAATAAGAGACAGTGTTATTTCCAAATACCATGTGCATGCAGGGAACTACAAGAATGATTACCCAATGTCTCAGTGATGGTCAGAGACCTTTATCGATGCCTTTTTAGAAAGGAGGGGGGAGAATGTGGAGTGTGGGTCCAGCAAGTGTTTTCTAGGGAAAACAAATAGACTTGTAAATGCATTGACTTGTAAATTAACCTGAGAGATAGGTATTGTGTTTTAACTGATTTGGGGCCAGGAGTCAGTTACCCCCTTTAATCATCTGATCTAGTCAGTCTAGTTCTATGCAGACAGAAAGAAAGCCCTTTCCAATGCTGATTGTGAATGGCCTTTAATTCAAAATATTCTTTTTGTTAAGTAGTCATATTTTGGAGTAAAGTTTCCTCAGGTCCTTCACTAGTTTAACATATGGAGGTGGTCACCATAAGGAACTGGGCCTGCTGTACTGATATGTACATGTGGTGCATGTTCAGTCTATGAAAATTAGGTCAACTGAGGGAGGTGGTTAATGTTGGGAAGTGGTCAACTATGGAGGTTCTACTGTATTCATTGCTCTTAGAAGTCACCTCAGAGGGAACTCCCCTCCTCCACTGACTTTTGATTTACTAAAAATATACTTTCTAAATGAACCCTAGAATATATTTTTGCTCAAGCAACAAAAACAAGTACCGGGTATTCTTACATTCCTACGGTAGCCTTAGACTAATGATAAAATGTGTGGTTTACTTTATTGGTTCACATATACAAGGACAGGGTCAGGATAAAGAGTGATGGTGAGGATTAGTTTAAACCAGTGCTTCCAACCTTTCCATTTCGTGGCAAATATAGAAAATGGCAATTTATGTAAGGTGTAGAGGTAAATGGATGAGGCTTCTCACTTGGAGGTGATTGGTTTGGGTACATAGACCACAACAAGAAAGTAAGACATCACTATCTTGGTCACATTTATAAACCTCTTAGACAGTGGCTCAATTGTGGTTGGAAAGCTCTAGTTAACTCAAAATATGTGTGCATTTAATTTTAAAGCTTTGAATACAAATCAAAGTTCATGGGCATTCTGTAATATACATGTTGAAATATATGGCAACTTTCTTAAGGAACTCTTGAAAATATTTTATAACACATCTCAATTGGAAAAAGCTTGACTGAGTAAGATTTCTATACTGTAACTGAATAACTACAGAAATGTCACTTCTCAGCTTCCACATGTGTACAGTGGGAAGATTAGCCCAAATAATCTCTAAAGCCTCCTGTAATGCTAACATTCTGTTACAGTGAATCCAGCATAATTGGAGAATGTGTAGTATGCAAGGTGAACTTTTTTTTTTAATTATTTGGGTTCATTGAGGGCACAAAAAATTAGGTTACACTGATTGCATTTGTTAGATAAAGTCCCTCTTATAAATGTGTTCCGCCTCCCAAGAGATGTGTCGTACACTGTGACCCTCCAGGCCCTCTCCCTACTTGCTCAGTCCCTTAACCCCAATTGTTTTAGCTCATCTACTGCCTTGATGTTAGAATTGAGTACATAGGATTCTTGCTTCTTCATTCTTGTGATGCTTTACTAAGAAGAATGTGTTCTGCCTCCATCCAGGTTAATACAAAAGATGTAAAGTCTTCTTCTTTTTTAGTGGCTGAGTAGTATTCCATGGTGTATATATGCTATAGCTTGTCAATCCATTCCTGGGTTGGTGAGCATTTAGGCTGTTTCACATTTTGGCAATTGTAAATTGAGCTGCAATAAATAGTCTAGTGTAAATGTCCTTATGATAAGAGGATTTTTTTCTTCTGGGTAGATGCTTAGTAATGTGATTGCAGGGTCAAATGGGAGGTCTAATTTGAGTTCTTTGAGGATTCTTTATACTTCCTTCCAAAAGGGTTGTATTACTTTGCAGTCCCACCAGTGGTGTAACAGTGTTCCCTTTTCTCCACATCCACACCAGCACCTGCAGCTTTGAAACTTTGTGATGTGGGCCATTCTCACTGGGGTTAGGTGATATCTCAGGGTGGTTTTGATTTGCATTTCTCTGATGATTAGGGATGATAAGCATTTTTTCATGTTTGTTATTCATCTGTTTACTTTAGAAAAGGTTCTATTCATCTCTCTTGCCCAGTGATATATGGGATTGTTAGGTCTTTTTTTATTGATTAATTTGAGTTCTCTATAGATCTTAGTTATCAAGTTTTTGTCTGATTCTTAATATGCAAATATCTTTTCCCATTCTGAAGCTTGTTTGTTGGCTTTGGTTGTTTCCTTAGCTGTACAGAAGCTTTTCAGTTTAATTAAGTCCCATTTGTTTATTTTTGTTGTTGTTGCAATTGCCATGGAAATCTTACAGATTCAATGCATTCCCCATTAAAATATCATCAACATACTTTCAAGATTTGTAAAAAATAATTCTTCATTTTGTATGGAACTAGAAGGAACTTGGTATAGCCAAGGCAATTCTTAGTAATAAAAACAAAGCTGGGGGTATCACAACTTTTGGCTGTCCTATAAGGCCATAGTGATCAAAGCAGTATATTGGCACAAAAATAGAGACATTGACATTTGGAACCAAATAGAAAACCATGAGATGAAACTAACATCTTACAGCCCCCTGATCTTTGATAAACCAAACAAGAACATTCACTGGAGAAAAGAATCCCTATTCAATAAATGGTGTTGGGTAAACTGGACAACCAAATGTAAAAGACTGAAACGGGACTCACCTCTCGCTATTTACAAAAATTAACTCAAGATGGATAAAAGATTTAAACCTAAGGCATGAAACAATCAAAATCCTTGAAGAAAGTGCAGGGAAAACACTTGAAGATATGCCTGGAAAAGATTTTACCAAGGTGAATGTTTTGAAAGAAATAGTCATTTATAAATTCTGAAGTAAAATCACTTTCATTGATCTAGTTTTATATTTATAGTTTTTATATTTATATTTACAGATATATAAACACTAGTATATAATATATATATATTTTTTCATTATCATCTTTGGTAAACACTGAAATGGATATATGTAGTTCAGTATTTGCAGTGCAAATGAGGGGAATTGGTTTGGTATCAGTTTTCAGAACAGACTTAAGAGAAAGACTAATTTCTCCATTATTGATATTCCATTCAAAAGAAATGTTCAGAACAAGTATAAGTACAACATCCAGAAGATAATAATATTGCCCATTGATCAGAAGAAATGTATCAAGTCATATAAATTATACTAAATTGATATGTTTCTTTAATGTTGCCTGGTATCTATAAAAATTTATTGTTACTGTTATTACCCAACACTTTGTACATTTAGTGATCTGATCTATTGTGCTGTTAATTCTGTAAGACCGTGTTTCCCCACTTTTTTAGCAGGCCCAGGCCGGGTTCAAACCTGCCAGCCTGTGTGTATATGGCTGGCGCCTTAACCACTGAGCTATGGCTGTTGAGCCGTCCCTACTTTTTTAGTGGAAAACTCATTTTCATGGGAAATGATTATATATCTATAATATTCTGAAATAAGTGACCAAGGATGCTTAGGATTGGAAATGTTTGCCCATGGCCACCTCAAGACCCATCCAGCACCCTAACAGCTGAGGGGATTAGCATCTGTGCACAGTGCTGAGCCACTTTGATGAGAATCCTCAAGTTAGAAAGCTGTGGCTCAGGGGGCTCTGATAACAGATCCTCTCAGATGTGGAAGACAGAAGGCTTCCCATGGCACATTTCCTAATTTCTCTCTTTTGGTCTGTGGCCTATTGAAAAAAAATCCTATGTACACAGGATTATTTTATATTAATATATTTCTAAAACAGTCCCAAGTGGCAGTCTTCTAGCAAGCATCCAGATGACTCTGTGAAAACTTCCTTCTCCCTACATGTGTTCAGATTCCAAAGGAAAGGATATGGTTTTGGTCACTCTGCTTCTGTTTTATACTCTGTGGCCTACATAGAAACAGTGAAGTGACTTCTATAATAGCCACGAGGTTTTAGCCATACTTAAGTGGTTCAGATTGATTTATGGACGGATAGTCAAGTTCAAGTTCAGAGAAAGAATCTTAATTCTTCCATAACTGACTCTATTTACAAAGTCCCCTGGATTTTAATTAGGGAAGCAGAATGGTATAAAAAATGAGCTTAGGTTTTGGAATCTGAATTCCAGCAATAACACTTTTAGATTTATAGCCTTAGGCAAGTTACATAACTCCCTCAAATAGTTTCCTCTTCTGTAAAATACAGCTAAAAATACCTAATGTTCAGTTATTTGTAAGGATTAGAAATAATATATATGAAGTTCTTAGCATATGTCTCAAAATATGGCAACTACTATCATTACCCATATTAACAATCTGAAAAAGAATAACTCTATTCTTAAAATTAATAGCAGGTATAAAGACACAGTCTGTGAGTTAGGTAGTGATGAGTCAGACATTATCCACATTGTAGCCATCTTTGTCTTTTTTTTTGAGAGACAGAGTGTCATTCTGTCGCCCTGGTGTCACAGCTCATAGAAACCTCCAGTTTTTGGGCTTAGGTGATTCTCTTGCCTTAGTCTCCCCAGTATCTGGGATTATAGGTGCCCACCACAAGGGCTGGCTATTTTTTTTGTTGCAGTTTCCCTGGGGCCGGGTTTGAACCTGCCACCCTTGGTATATGGGGGCAGCGCCCTACTCACTGAGCCACAGGCACTGACCAGACATCTTTTGTCTTGTCTTGTTACAAGACAAAGATAAAATTAATAAGTACATCAGTTACTTTGTTAGTGATATTAGTGGTCACAGTTCTCTCTCTTGCACATAGAAAAACTGTGTAATAGACAAAGACAGAACTCAAAGTCGCCAGTTTGTGTGCTGCTCCCCAGATGAAGGAAGAATGCAAAGGATTGTGAACAGCTGAGAACAACTGGCAAAAATGATTATTATATCTTATTTTAATCTCCTAGTCAAGGAGAAATACTGAGGGACTTTCTATAATATCTTGGGAATACTTAGTTATACTCAAATGGTTCAAATTATCATACTATAAAACCTGGAAGGGAACTCACAAGATTTCTTAATACATACTCAAGGAGAATTTAAAATACTTATCAGTGAATATTCCAGAATTTTTCTGTAATAATAACAGTGCTGGATGCTGATCTAAATAATTTATATATTAACTCAAATTAATTGAATCCTCCAAACAACTGTGTGGCATAGGTATAAAAGAGACATAAAAAGAAAGTAATTTATAATAAAATAATGTTCATTTTAATAGGTAAATACTCAGACACAACTATATGAAAATGCACAAAGAAATAGTTAGGCCCTTGTACCCCTACAGAAAATCACTGTGAAGGCCACTGCTTCAAACGCAGTGTGACATAGGCATGTTAGGTTGACATTTCAAAACAGCAAGTGACAGTGCCACTTAGTAATGAGCAGGAGGAGGCAGTGCCCACCTGAATAACTCATGGTAGATCTCCAAATAAAACCCAATATTCCTTTAATCTACCTGGTAAATTAATTCATGGAAAAATGTAGTGTTTGTTAACCTTGTGTTCATATATACAGCAGAATTAAGTTCTAGGTTCACATAATTATAAGCAGTTTTATTACTTCTGCCATCACCCAATGGAACACTCAAAAGTCATTTGGAATTTGGGACAATGCTTTGTACTATACATTGCAAGTTATGTAGCATCCTTCACCCCACTTATCACTGTCACAACCACACAAACAAGAAATACCCCTACAAGTTTCCAAAATGGACACTAGGAGATGGTGAGGACCATTAGTCTAGGGGTTCCTTGTCTTCAAAGAGCTTATAGCTGAAAGAAAGACTGGCATGTGAATAAAGTACTAGAACAGAGTGTGATAAATGAGGAGACAGAAATCTGAGCATAGTGCTAAAGCACATACAGATGAGGGGCTGACTCCAGAAAGGGACTCACCTGGAAGTTACCCGAATGCTGGAGCCTTACTGCGTGGAATACATACACCAAGCAGAAAACAGGAGGTCAATCTAGATACAGGAACAATCTAAACAGTGGTGTGGAACTTAGTTAAGGAATTATGAATAATTGAAAAGTATTGGAGAATGATAAAATACATAGCTGAAATGTCTCATAAATGTTGAGCTGAAGACTTCATGTTGTAGGTACCAGAAAATTAAAAAGAAAAATTAGGCAAGGGGAATAAAAGCATATGATTTGCAGTTTAGAAGGGCAATGCTGGTGGTTTAGACTGAGGATTGCTTGGAGAGCAGATACTCAATGTTACCTCTTGAGAGTGCAAACCATGGCTTGACATAGCTGTTAATGCTTCATCAAGTCCATTCTGTGATTTAGATGGAGTAAAGAATATTTTAAAATCAATCAGAAAGCACTCTGTCTCTCCCCTCTGTGACGGTAACATACGATGAGCCTGCTCTGTGACACCTAAAGCCTATGCCTTGTCTACTGTAATAGAGTCCTACAGTATGATACCTAAACCTTTGTCTGCCATGCCAACTCTCATCACAGGAGCCCCCATCAATGTGCAAGGCAAGAAAGTTCAACTTCTAAGCTCTGGGCCTAATCACCAGCAAAGCCATCCCTGAATCCCTTGCTGCTGATGATGCTGGAGGAAGAAGACTGAGTGCTGAGGACTCATTCACTCCCTCTTCTCCCTCCTTCCCCCTTAGTTGAGCGACTCACATTCATTGGGCCTTAGAAGGAAGAAGAGCTTACAGGTCTTGTACTTTCAGGTTTGAATTGTCCAAATGAAAAATACTCATTTACCTTTCCTCCTATAGATAAATATTTCTCATGTGATCTCAGCATGAAATTCTTGCCTAGGCTCTAATCTGTGAGTATAGGAATTTTCACATCAGAGCCTTCATTCCTTCGTTAAGACAACACACTTTCAATAAAGATTATTTTATTTAATTGATTTTATTATCCTTCTGTTTTCCTTTTCATTCTATAAAAACATTCTTCCATATCCATTTCAGTGGATGTATATTTGAACAATTCTTATGAACTCCTATTATGTAACTGACTTCATATAACAACAAAGTGCCATACACCTGACGTGCCCCTGACCTCATTGCACATTTCTCTCCAATCCTTCTTGATATCCATTCAAATCAATATCATGTTTTGACCTGAGGACCTAGGAGCTTTTTGATGTGTGTTGTGCTGTAACTAACACCTTGTCTACATCTTTTTTAGTAGGAAGTCAGTAAATCTATGACGTTCACATAATTGCAGTGAAAGGCAATTGTTTCAGTTACTGATGTTATTTCCTTTTACAGTTCGATGGAAGCTTCATCTCAAAGAAGTTTTTAAATTAAACCAGACATGAAGGGTATAAAGGCAGAAGAAATGATATATTTGCAAAGGGAAGTCTGAAGGAATTCTTGTTTTATTCTTTTCTCCGCATTTTTTTCCTCTAGTATAAGATGAACAGAATGAATTCACATGAAATCTCACTGTGGTTGGGTTAAAAAAATGAAACAGGATAACAGAATTAGGGAGAGAAGGACCTCCCCATTCACAGAAATCAGCACACTCAAGCCCTTCCTTTAAGCCTTGTTTGGAACCTAATGTAAATAGCACTGCATGCTCTGAGGCGCATTTCCTAAAATAGCAAACATTCCTACGTTACCATGGAGAGATCTGACTTGAAGGTTAGACAAGAAAGTGTTCTAAACGCTCAAGGCACAGACTGAAACGCTTGCAGGGATTAGTAGCTCAGGCAGCTCTAGACAACTTCTTATAAGAAATTTTTTTTAGAGCAGTTTTTCAGTATCCCTTCTTAAACTCATCAGTGTTGAAGCTGGAGACTCATTTAACATTACTATTCCAGACAGCTTTCATTAGAACATGTCTCAGAAGCAGGTATTACGGGCTAAAGCAATCATAGTTCTTATCTTTTTGAGCAGCAAAGGAGGTAGAAAAACAGGCAGCTTCTTTACCTCTTTATCAAAAATATTTATTGAGCATTTATAATGTGCAAAGCACTGTGAGGTGAAGGAAAAACACAAAGATTACAACCTAAGAAAGTCACCGAAGAAAAAGGCAAAATCATTGTGGGCTGGAGTGGGCAGCAAAGATTTTGGTCCGTAAGGATTAAGTTGGATTTTGATAAAATGAAGACAAAAAGGCATCAGTTCAGTGGTTCAGTCAGTTTTCATTTACTTAGATCTACAAAGATACTGTTCCAAATACGTCAGAAGTACTGTCTTAGTCCCTTCAGGCTGCTATCACAAAATACTCTAGACTGCGTGACTTGTAAAGCATAGAAACTTACTTCTCATAGTTCTGGAGGCTGCCAAGTCCAAGATCAAAGTGCTGTTAAATTTTGGTCTCTGGTGAGGACCCACTTTCTGGTTCATAGACTTCGTGCTGTGTCCTCACATGGTATAAGGGCTAGCTAGCTCACAGGTCTCTTGCTATAGAGGCATTAATTCCTCTCAAAGCCACCTCCTCCTAATACCAGCACCTTGGGACTTAGGATTTCAACATGCCAATTTGGAGGGGATACAAACATGCAGACCAAGAGCAGATACCAAGATAAAAAATGTATGGTGTATGGTTCCGTTCCTTAAGTAGCTCACTTCTTTTGATGGGATTCAGAAAGAAAGCTTAAATGATATTCTAGAAGGTTGGATAGGATTTTAACAGGTGTAAATGTTAGTGATAGAAGAGGACATTCCACACATATGAGGTAGAGATGGGGAACATCAAGGTGAAGAAGCAGAAGAAATAGAATAGGGGTGTGTGTGTGTGTGTGTGTGTGTATGGTGAGTGTAGGGTAGAAAAACAGTGAAGCCAAATTCAGAGAGCCTTAAGAGGCAGGTAAAAGAAGTTTATGAATAATGGGTAAGTCACTCAGTTTCCATTTCTGTATGGGAGAGTGATAGCTGAACTCTGTTTTAGAAAGATTAATCTGGAAAGAGGATAGATATAATAAACAGTTCATCCATTCTGTTACCAAGTCCAGCATTTTTTGAGTGGCTAGGACTGGTAGTGATAGGTGCTGGAGAAATAGTAAGAATAAGAAAGGCAGGGGCTTTCCCCTCCAGGGAGCTTACATTCTAATGAGGGAGACATAAATAATGAAGTATTCAAACAAATATATAATTTCAAATTGTGATAAGTATATTGAAGAGAATAAATAGCTGGGATTGGCGAACTTTTCTTATATTGGGCCAGACAGTAAGTATGGTAGGCTTTGCAGGCCATAAATTTTCTACTATTGTAGCCAAAAACAGCCATACCATCTTCCAATAAAACATTATTTACAAAAACAGGTGGGAGCTGGATTTGGCACATAGTCTATAGTTTGCTAACTTCTTTATTAGGGTGTTTAGAGGAGAGGAGGGAACTACAGACAGGAGGTGGCAATTAAGAGTTTAGTCTTTCCTATGGTAACTTTGAGATTTCTGTGACACATACATATGCAGACATCAAATAGGTAGCTGGCTATTTGAGTGTTGGACTCAGAGGACAACTCTGAGATAAAGATATAAACTAGGCCGGATGTGGTGGCTCAGGCCTGTAATCCCAACACTTTGGGAGGCCAAGGCAGGTGGATTGCTTGAGGTCAGGAGTTTGAGACCAGCCTGAGTCAGAATGAGACTTTGTCTCTCCTAAAAATAGAAAAATTAGTGGGGGTTGTGGCGGGCGCCTGAAGTCCCTGTTACTCGGGAGGCTGAGGCAATAGGATCATTTGAGGTTTGAGGGTGCTGTAAGCTATGATGCCATGGCACTCTATCCAGGGCATAGAATGTGACTCTGTTTTTAAAAAAAAAACAACAAACAAACGAATAAACAAACAAAAGATGTAAACTGGAAGCCACTGGTATAAAGATGAGAAAGGATGGGATGACATTGAAAGACAATAAAAGGGTGGAAAGGTCTAGGAATGAACACCACAAGAAGGTTTATAGTGGGTGTGATTCTTTGTTCATAAATCTGAATTGCATAAGAAATATCATACTACTTTCTTTAAATAAATTAATTTATAGTCCTTTTATTAATCAGACTAATAGGAAATTCAATTTCATACATTTGGTATTTTGTCCTCTTCCTATTGCTCTCAGTCAAGTAAAGGTTAAAGCTCCCGAGGTTTTACCAGGTACCAAAGCCCCAAGGAGACGACAATGTTCATTGGTCTACCGCTAACGCACCCCTGCCTTAGTAAGCATGGTTTGGCCAACCTTAACAGCATGCTGTATTGGAATCTTGTGGAGCCAGAACCCCTTGACCCAAAGTCCAGCTTCTCCAAGTCATCTTACTGCCTGCCCCTCTGAGATCCTGCTGCTTTTCTAGGGCACTAATTTGGAACAGCATTCTTGTTACTGTTTGACCACTAATCTCTTGCCAATGTCCGTGAGATCCCACCTTCTCGTTGTCTTCAAAGACATTTCTCTCTCTCTGCTTCCCCCATAGGACACCTCACTCAATTTTCTCAATGGGCTTAGAATTTCATAAAAATCTAGAAATGCAACCAAAAAATAGCCGGGCGTTGTGGCGGGCGCCTGTAGTCCCAGCTGCTCAGGAGGCTGGGGCAGGAGAGCTAGAGGTTGCTGTGAGTCCTGTGATATCATGGCACTACACCGAGGGCGGTAAAGTGAGACTCTGTCTCTACAAAAAAAAGAAAAAAAAAAAAGTCTAAATGCATTTGACTTCAAGCAGCCTCTGCTGTTTGCTTGGCAAAAATTACTGAGTCACAGGAATGCTAAGAGCCTAACCATCAAATTACTGAATAGAGAGGCAGGGATATACAAGTAACAAAACAAATCTATATACAGGAGTTTACTGTTACCACTTGGCTAGGGAAGAAGTATGAGAGGAAGCTGGAAGGGAAGTTAGGATCTTTTTGTATAGATGATGAAATGCCAGGCAACGTTTGTTCAGAAAAAAAGACTGGAAAAAACTTAGCATTTGGTTTGAAAGGGAAAGATTCTGAGGAGTTAATGGTATGTCATAGGTAGTGGACAGTGATGGATTGTTACTATAAATGTTCTGGAAATAATATGCAGGATCATTAGAGGCATAAGCTTCTAAAGCTGCGTGTGTCCTTAGGCAAGGTCTGTCCAGAAAGTATCAAGCCATGTAATGTGAAATACAGGGACATTTACTGAGGAAGATACAAGAAACACTGTACCTTGGAAAATGATGCATCAGTCCCCTTCCAAGTAGGTACCTCAGGAGCTCACACCATTCTCCCAATGTCTCTTCCACTGTTCAAAACTCTGCAAAGTCCTTAGTTGCAATTGCCATCAGCTACTTCACCGTATTTTCCTGAATCTCATACAAGGTCTGAAGTCTATGCCCTTTTGAAGGTGATTTTAGTTTTGGGAAAAGCCAGAAGTCACAGGGTGCCAAATCTGGGCTGTAGAGGGGCTGAGTCACCTGGGTGATTTGATGTTTGGGGCTGAGTCACTGGGGGGATTCGATGTTTCACCAAAAACCTCTGCACAAGACATGATACATGGGTGGGCGCTCTGTCAGAAGAAGCTGCCAGTCACCAGTTACCCACAGCTGAGGCCTCTGTCAGCGTATGGCATCTCTCAGCCCACAAAGATCACTGAGAAGGTGCTCCTTATCAGTTGTTTGGCCTGGAGGAGCTTACTCATGATGTACACCTTCCCAATCAACAACAGCAGTGAACATGGTGTTGATCTCACTCTGACTTTGCCGAGGCTTCCTTGGGCGTGGAGAACAGGCGACATCCATTGGAAATGACTGGGCCTTCATTTCTGGATCACAGCCAGAGACCTATGATTCATCTCCAGTGATGACCTTCTTGAAGAAATCTGGTTCATGAGCAGCGATTGGAAGCAAGTGGTTAGCAAATTCAGCGGTGTGCCTTCTGCTCTGGAAGCCGCGGAACCGATTGCCACATGTTTCAGGCCTAGACCCTGCATCAGAATCTTCCACACAGCAGTTTTTGGGATCCCCAGATGAGCTGCTGGTTCTCGCACTGTCAGGCGCGGACCTTCGCTGACTGCAGCCAGCGCACGCCCAGCGTTCTCAGGTGCTCTGCTTGTTGCGGGCCTTCCAGAACGTGGGTCACTTTCAACAGATTCTCGGCCATCTTTGAAGCGTCTGTGCCACACTTGTATTTGTGCCCCACTCAATGCGTTGGCCCTGAAAGCCTTCTGAATCATCCGGATAGTTTCCGCAGAGGAAATGTTCAAGCTTAAAGCAAAATTTGATGCAGATTCGTTGCTCTACTCGCTCAGGCATTTTGAAAGCAGTGGCCACACAAGGCGTGCTCACCAAGCAGCCTCTAGTGTCCCAGCGTCCCGCCTACGAGCACGGTGACGTCACTGTCCACGCATGCGCATTCCAGTCCGCTCACCTAGCTGCCAGGTTACCTGATGTCCTGCAAACCATTCTCCTTACATTGGCAATGACTCGGTACTTTCCGGATAGCCTTAGGAGTTTTAAGAACCTGAAATGGAAGGAGTACTGAAAACGTGCGGCAAGAGAAACGTGCTAGGTTTGTTCAGGAAAAAAAAGACCAGAAAAAAACTTAGCATTTGGCTTGATAGGGAAGGATTCTGAGGAGTTAACGGTATACTCTGATGTCTGCACGTCCACCCAGTTGCACCTACTGATGGCAGGAAGTGTTATGCTGGGCCTCATTTTCCCTGACAATTTTTTTCTAGTTTTTGACAATAGTAACCATCCTTGTCATTCTTGAAACTCTTCCCCTCCCCCCCCCAATCTGTGTTTAGACTGTGGAACGGCTTCACTTAGTGTTCTCAGCCACCTAAATTCAGCAAATCAAAAACTTCATTGTCTTTTTGCAAATAAATGCTTCAACTCTCACATTTCTGTTGGCTTATGCCATTTTTCTACCTGTCTTCCAGATCCAAAACTGTCTCTCCATCTTTAACTCTGTTTTCTTTCATCCTCTCTGGGTATATGTCATCAGGTCTTGCTCAGTCCTTCAAGGTGATTCTCATATTTACCACTTTGTTTCCATTTCTAGACCAGATTTTTATTACCCCACGTGTGAATAACTAACGTCCTTTTAGCAGGTCTTCCATTACAGGTAGATCACCCTAAAACTTCTCCCTCAAACTGCAAACCATCTATTACCTGGTAATCTTTCCTAAAATAAAATGTTCACTGTGCTCTTCTCTGTTCAAGTCCATTAAGTCCATATTATTTTGTCTTTGTCAAAACATTAATCAAATTCCAGTTGCCAAGACCCTCCATAGCATAGTTTCTGGCTTCTAGTTGGCCCTTGATAGATGTTCTCTGAAAATGAACAACTGTAGAGGATTATAGAGAGATGAACCTGGTCATTCAAAAATCCCCATCTCCTTTACCTACAGGCTAGCCCTGTGTTTAGCCCAACTTTCACAGCTGTGAGGATATTATTAATATTTTCTTTTGCTGGAGTCCCTACCTTTGCCTCCTCTAACACCCTTCTCTGGTACCATGCCTGCCCCTTCATCTATATCAGCTCATACTGATCTCAACCTTTCGTGCACTTACACTGAATTTAAATCAGTACTATTTAGTTTACCAATCAATTGTTCTAATTGTAGCATGCACATTTTTCCCCTTTCAACTAAACTGCTCACTGAAGACAGAGAAAAGACATATTACATTTGCATTCTTGCTCATGGACTGATTTAGCATATACTTTAAAATTTACTTAGCAAGCTATGGGTATGTAATGACTTAATTGAAAGGCTAATGTTTACTATTAGATGAATTTTTTTGATAACCATATTGCTGCAATCTGTAGACAAACTGGAAATCTCTTGGTTTTAAAACAGGTGTTGAAATGCTGTGTTGTTAATTAATGCAAAGCATGATTGTTTCTGACTTCTCTAAGACTTCTAACCAGCACAGCAAAATCACACACTTGCTTGTGTGTTACCACAAAGCCTTACCTAGCTTTACTTTGACATTCTTGCATTTCCTCATCTGCCTTAGCTTGTTTGCCAGAATCAGTTTTGTTTTGTTTTGTTTTTTTGGCATAGTTTGCAGTAATTTGAATAGGTATTTCCAATGTCATAACTAAGGTAGTGAAACCTAATATAACTGGTTTGAGACATGGAGATTTTCCACTTCTCTGGTTCTCTTGGAAACTCCCTCTCAGCCCCGAATTAGGTCTTAGAAACAGTAAAATCCTGTTGCCACACAGGAGGTACACAAGTGACTATGGTTTTACAAGATACTTCTCAGACTCCAAAATGTACAGGTCAAAATAGAAATGGTAGAAAAGACCCCTACCACAGTAATACTTAGGAATCTTGTTCCAAACAGGACTTAGGAATCTTGTTCCAAACAGGAAGACAATTCTCTCAATTTAACATAGATTTGGTTAAGATATTCTTCATTAGTGGGTTTCTCCATCTATCTGCAGAGCTCTGACCTGTTGACTGATCCAGCTTAGGACAACATTCTCCTTCAGTGGTTTTCAAAGCATGGTTACCAGAAACCAGCATCAGGGAAACTTGTTAAAAATGCAAATTCTTGGGTCCCACCCCAAACCTACTTACTGAATCAGAAACTAAAGGGGGTAGGTCCCAGCAATTTTTGTTTTAACTGGCCCTCCAAGTGGCTCAGAAGAATGCCAAAGTTTGAAAACTGTTATTTAAATTCAACATATTTTATTGTAGATTAGGAAATTAAGGGCCAGATATAAGTCAGTACCATTTAGTACTATTGACCTAGGACACACAGCTAACAAGTGCTTGTAAATGTTATTTATTAATTCATTTTGAAGGCAAACTGCTGATATATAAAATGAATAGTTTGTTTAATCATAACAGCTTATCACAATATGAAACTTGCTCTCAAATTTTCCTTTATTCTGTGCCTTCAATAAGTTTTGGAAGTAATCATCCTATAGTAAGTCATCAGAAGCTCTAAGTCTTACCTTAACATGTTCCTTGCTTCAATAATAAATGTGTAGTACGCACTTCTAAACAAAATAACATTTTCCACAGTCATATGGATAGTAACTATAAAGCTTTAAATGTGCAGTTGGGCCTTTTATAGAATTTCTTCTGGACTATATTTTATGTTCCCAATTTTCAAACCCATTCTTATGTTAAAGTGGGGTTACTTACTGTTGGATTAAAAGTTTTGGGGCAATACATATTTTTACTTACCCTTTAACTTTTAAAATTGAAATATATTAATATACATAAAATATACAGATCTAAGTGCTCAGTTCAATGAACTATGACAACTGTATACACCCATGTAACCATCATCCGAAACAAGATACCTTCACCCCAGAAAATTTCTTTGTGCCCCTCTGCAATCTATTTGAGAATGAGGATGAGTCTTATTTCTTACCCTTTGACCAATTCACTATAGATTTCTTTTTCCTGTTGCTAAACTTCAAATAAATGGAATTGCACATCACAAAGGATTTACTCATTGGTATAAGACTTATTTCATTTAACATGTTTTTGAGATTCATCCATGTTGCTTGTATCTGAGTTCATTCTTTTTAACTGCCAGTTAGTATTATATTGTATCAATATACTAAAATGCATTTAACCCATTTATGTCAGAAGTTCAAAGTTTTGAATTTTTTGCATGACTTTTTGACAAACTCCCAGCATGCCACTATCTGCAGCGATGATTAACTCTGCACCTGGTGATAACATGAACCCTTAGAGAGGCAGACCATGTGTGAAAAGTCAGACCTCAGTGATGACCTTGCATTTATATAGTGGTATATAAATAACTCCTACATCACCATCATTTCAGTAATGGAATGTGAGGCCTAACAGGGTTAATTGCACCTTCTTTTAAGTAAATATTTTTTTTCTTACCACAAAAGCAATACATACTGTAGAAAATTGTCAAAAACAAATGTGGAAAAAAAAATATCCACAATTCCACTCTACAGACATAACCACTACTAACAACTTAGTATATATTCCCTTTGGACATTACCTGAGCTTTAAAATTTGGAGGCTGTTAGTCAGATGTAAAATTCTATTAAGGAACAGAGAACAATACAAAGTATTATTCAAGGTTTGCTCCTGAAAGGCACTTTGTTTTATTAGGGTTTTCCCAACAGGAAAATGTGGCTTCCATTGATTGTCAAAGGTGAGACAATGATTAATATCTTAATTTGCACTTTAGGGACCCTTTAGTCCTTCTGTTCTTTAGGACAATACTGGGTACAAAAGGGTAAAGTCCTGGAAGGCAGTCTGTCCATCAGTCTGGGTGAGTGCAGAAACTCCTTGCCTTTCTCCACATTGTTGCTTAATTTCTCCTGACTTTGAAGTCTACATATCTACAGGCAATCAAAAATACTGAAAAAGATCAGTTGTGGTATTACTTGGAACTCTATTTCACATTCTTGGTTTTAGGGTCAAAATATGTGTATTGGATGAAATTACATATGGAAATTCTGTAGCCTACTAAACCCAAAGCTCTAAGGATTGCCCTTCTCTCTTACAATGGTGATTAAGTAAGAGATCAATATAATCTATGTCTGCAGAGCCCCACAATGTTTTAAAATTACTTTAAAATATTCCATATTCCATTGTTGTATTAAAATAACAATATTAGATACTATTAATGAGCTAAACACTGTAAAGTATTTCCCTAAAGTCATCTCATACAATCTGCAATAAAAAATTCGGGGTTTTATTATGAGCTCTCACAGAAGGCATTTAAGATGTCTCCTAGGAGTACCGGCTTTGACCGGGTTCAGAAAAACTTAGATGTTGCTGGTCTTAACAAAATAGTAAAATTTAGCATGCTTTTGTTTTCCATTTTGGCTGGGGCAGGGCTCGAACCCACCACCCCCAGTATATGGGACCAGTGCCCTACTCCCTGAGCCACAGGCACTGCCCAAAAATTTAGCATGATCTTAAGTGAGAAATGTCCTGTTCTGAGGGACTCCAAGTGATTTCTGATTGCTCCTCCAGATTGGTGTCTGCAGGCCTCTCAAGCCAAGAAGATAATTCCTTACTATGCTCAGTGGTACCTGCATTCCACCCAGTCAGGGCTCCGGCTTCCCTCCTCTTTGCGTGCATTCCAAGTTCTATACCCAAGATCAAGGGATTGACTTTTACAAGGTACTAAGAGAAGTCAGGGAAACTCCCAGCCCTAATTCTGAAGAGAGGAGCACTCCTCGCCCACACCCTGGGTTCCGCTCCGAGGAGCTCAGTCTTTCGTGCTGGTGTACGTCTACCTTCCCCACCCCTATAATAAGGACGTAGTTTACCTGTGCCTGAAAAAGAATTCGGTGATGGTAATCTATTCTCAGGTGGCTACATTCTTGAAGAAGCCCATTTCTCTTCTATTATCTTCAAAATCTTGGTTACCCAGATGCATTCCCAGGGTTTTGCTGGACTCTCTCTGCTCTGTGCCCGTCTTGATTTGTTGCACAGTGCAAGTCACCCAGGGATAAGCCTCCCTCCACCTCCCAACCTCGAGGGGAGAAGCACTTAGCCTCTTTTCTGGACAGTCCTACTCTGCAGCAGAGGAAGGTCAGAACCGAGCCTCCGCCCGGTCCGCGGGCTACCACCCTCCCCGGCTCCCCAGGGCCTTCTAACCCAGCCCCGGGGAGAGAGGCGGGACGGCCGCAGGCGGCAGGCGGCTGCAGCGGTACCTAGCGGCGCTGCCAGGCTGTTCCATCCAGCGTACGTGGCACAGTCCGAGGACACCGGGGAGGGGAGTCGGCTTTCTCCTCCCCATGAGGAGCCTGGGGACATCCGGGAGGGAGGTGGGAGGATCCTTGAGGGGATTAATGCGCCTTTTAGGTGAGCTCTCAGATGAAAGTAGCCTGGGTGTGGTCAGCGCCCTGCCAGCTCGCCACTCCGTACCCACTGTGAGCTGAGTCTGCGCCCACCGAGGGAAGCGGTGACTGGATTTGGGGCGAGGGGCCGCACCCGCAGCCCGCATGCGCAGAACCGGCCGCAGGGACTACAGCTCCCAGGGGAGCTTCGCGCAGGTCGCAGGCTCTGGGCCGCGGCGCCATCTTGAAATCTGATCCTCAGCCACCGAGGTTCTGAGTCGGCAGCGGGCGGGCGCCGGCGCACCAGGAACCCGGCCTGCCAACTGGGGAGGGCGTAGAGGACGCCGCGTCTGGCGGGAGACACAGCTGTAGGAGACGTGGTAGGGCCCGAGCGCGGCCTGCGCCGCTGTCGCTCTCCATCCCCCGAGGCGTTTCCATGCCCGCGCGCTGCCTGAGGGGCGGGGCTGGCCGCGCTGGTACCCGGAGCCCGGCGCGCGGTGGCCGAGGTGCGCCCCTGCGGAGCGGGACTCGGTCGGGCTGTGCCAGGCGACCCCAGAGCACCGCCGCGGGAGCCCGGGCGCAGCCAACAGCCAGCGAGTGAGCACCCAGCTGCCGCCGGCGTCCCCGGGAAGTTCGGCACCCGCTAGCAGGGAAGATGAAAGAGATTTGCAGGATCTGTGCCCGGGAGCTGTGTGGAAACCAGCGGCGCTGGATCTTCCACACGGCGTCTAAGCTCAACCTCCAGGTTCTGCTTTCGCACGTCCTGGGCAAGGATGTCTCCCGCGATGGCAAAGCCGAGTTTGCGTGCAGCAAGTGTGCTTTCATGCTTGATCGGATCTATAGGTTCGACACCGTCATTGCCCGGATCGAAGCCCTTTCTATCGAACGTTTGCAGAAGCTGCTGCTGGAGAAAGATCGCCTCAAATTCTGCATTGCCAGTATGTATCGGAAGAACAACGATGACTCTGGCTCGGAGCCCAAGGCGGGGAACGGGACGGTTGACATGTCGGTCTTACCCGATGTGAGGTACTCTGCGCTGCTCCAGGAAGACTTTGCCTATTCAGGCTTTGAGTGCTGGGTAGAAAGTGAGGAGCAGATTCAGGAGCCACACAGCTGCCATGCTGCGGAAGGGCCTGGAAACCGGCCCAGGAGATGCCGTGGTTGTGCAGCTCTGCGGGTTGCTGATTCTGACTATGAAGCCATTTGTAAGGTGCCTCGAAAGGTGGCCCGAAGTATCACCTGTGGCCCTTCTAGCAGGTGGTCTACTAGCATTTGCACTGAAGAACCAGCGTTGTCTGAGGTTGGGCCGCCGGACTTAGCGAGCACGAAGGTACCCCCAGATGGAGAAAGCATGGAGGAAGAGACACCGGGTTCTTCTGTGGAATCTCTGGACGCAAGTGTCCAGGCTAGTCCTCCACAACAGAAGGATGAGGAGACGGAGAGAAGTGCAAAAGAACTTGGAAAGTGTGATTCTTGTTCAGATGAACAGGCTCCACAGCATCTGTGTAATCACAAGCTGGAGCTAGCTCTTAGCATGATTAAAGGTCTTGATTATAAGCCCATCCAGAGCCCCCGAGGGAGCAAACTTCCTATTCCTGTGAAATCCAGCCCACCTGGAGGCAAGCCTGGCCATATCATGACCGATGGTGTTAGTTCCGGTTTCTTAAATAGGTCTTTGAAACCCCTTTACAGGACGCCCGTGAGTTATCCCTTGGAGATTTCAGACCTGCAGGAACTGTGGGATGATCTCTGTGAAGAATATTTGCCACTACGGGTCCAGGTATACAAAATGGAGACAAAACGGTACCTTTTTGGTAATAACCAGGTGGTCTCAGGCTTCACATGATTTCTTTTTGGGTGGAGGCTAATAATGTTCTAGACTTAAGCAAATTAATTATTGAGCCCAATTATTGCACCTTTTGCTGTGTGCGATTTAGTAAATGTGCTTAATACTCAGATAATTTGCCTTTTGCAATCCTTTTTGTAACATTATCTGTTGACCTTCCCATTAATTATCAAAATGTATGCCTTTTAACACAAAAGATAGATTCACAATTCATTTTTATTCTATGAAAAGAAGACATTTAATCCCATTCCTGGCAGTAGAACGTTCCCTCTAACCTGCTTTTTTTCCCTCATCTTTTTTTGTTTTTGTTTTGTTTTTAGATTTATAGATGTTTTCTCCCACTGGCTTTTTGTAAGGGATTTAGTTTTCTAGTTGGTTCTCTCTGTGGCATTCAGCCTTTCATCCTTAAAAGGCCTCAAAATGATTAGGGCTATGGTAAAGTTTTTGGGGAAATCTATTAATCCACCAAGAATGTATTACAACATCTGAGCAGTATTGTAATTAGTAGATCACTTAAGGATTAATGATGACTTCCTCATAATAGAGACAGGGATTCAAGTGCAGTATAGTCACTAAAAATGTTAAGGTGACAACTCTTCACAGCCATTTTGTCTACTGAGCACTACCAGAAGATAATTTGATATTAGGAAAGGATTCACACATTCTTGGATGATAGAGTTTCATCCATCAAACTTTTGAATTCTTAATGACTAGAAGATGGCAGTTGATCATGTTTGCTCAATTGAATTTAAGCCAGCCCTTTAAATCCAGTTTATATATATACAGGGACCTGAGAGATGCTATTTTACTTCTGCAACAGTAAAGGCTAGATTCAGTTAACTTTGTGAAACATTCTGGCAGGTTCCACTAGATGCAGATTTTTTAGTGATACAAAGACAATCTAGAAGGCATTTTTGGAAACCCTTCTACTGGCCAACATTCCAGAAATTTTGAGGTTGATAACAAATTGTTGATTGTCATGTGAAATTTTTGAAAAGTAGTTGTATTATATATATAATTTATAACACAATAAAAACTTTAGGAGAAAATGGGAGGAAGTTCTAAAATTTACACAAAATTATCAGAAACAGCATTTGTGAAAATGTTATGGAAAGTAAAATCACTGTGTTTTCACTTGTGTGAAATGTTAAATAGTATGCCTGTGACACTGTGTTTTCACTTGTGTGAAATGTTAAATAGTATGCCTGTGACACTTGTGCACTTTTCTGTTGTTTCCTCTTATTCTAGTGGAGCCTCAGTTGAATTTGGCCTTTCCAGAATTTTTGAGACTAGAGGTAGATGTTACTAATTAAACATGTTTTCACATAGGGATCTAAAAGTAGGCTTGGCAGGGTGACTGGGAAATAAACTTTCCCTCCCTTCAAATACTTATGGCCAGTATTGTAGAATGTTACATAAAGACTTAGAAAATTACAGGCAAACCAGGAGGAGTTTTTTCCTCCATATTTAAATTAAAATACTCTCTTTTGATGCTTTGACTCAGCAAAGTTTATAGTTGGGGAGGATTTTAAAAATCATCTTAGATAGTCTCTCAGTTTAGATATATGGAAATCTCATGGTTTAAATAACAGCTCATTCAGAGCCCAAGATTTACAACCATTCTCAGCCAAGACACTTTAATTCTACACATAAACCACCTTGCCTAAAGTGGTGCCTAAGCCTAATTAAGTACTTATTTTAAACCAAGAGCCCTCTTTCTCTAACCTAAGGATTCCAGGAGGATTATTGTTTGGGATTATGTGAAGAAAGTTGTCATCTGTAAACCATTGTAAACAATGGTAACTGTATCTTTACCAGTCTCTTTACTTCACAGAAGTGTGGACATTAGAGCTTTAAAATAGTATTTTATGACCTTTCTTCTGTGACCTGGCATACATTATTTACTTTTGCTAGAATAATAAAAATTAGGAGTAGGGATTAAAATAAACTCAGCTTCAATAAAGATAGTGTTTAGTTTTTATGCCATTTTCTCTAATAATTTAGGATTTGGGGAAAATAGGAAGATAAATTGGGTTCAATGTGTTTGTTAATAAAATGTGCATTTGGGACAGTTGATCTGTTGTTTAAATCTGGTTGACTTTTAAGATTCTTAAAAGCTGTTGTGCTTTATGGTAAAACCAGTGCTAGGTGGGACAATGGCAGTCTGGCTTTTGTCTGCTTCTCTGAACAAAGTGCACAGATTACAAATAATGGAAATTCTTATGGGTGGTTCTCTTTTTAATTTGTAGAAACAAAAAGTTATGAAAGAAAAAAATTGATTTAAATTCTACAAATAGGAAGAAAACCTGTTATTCTACAGGGTGAGATTGTTCTGAAAGGTCATTTTGATTCCTTTGTTTAGTCCTCCACTTGCTGTATTTATACACTGTTAAATATCAACTTCAGGATTCCTCTCAATTGCTTCCCCTCTTCTCCCTCTACCTCTCCTCCTCTCTTTTTCTTTCATCTTATCTTGCTTTCTTCTGTTAAAGGAAAAACCCAACTGTATGGTTCTCCTGCTTACTGATTTTCTGATATTATGCAAAGTGATTTGTTTGCCTGCTGCAGAATTTATGTCTGAGGCCCCAAAGTCGTTCACATATCTAAAGAAAGGTTTGAAGCCTTATTCTTGCTAATCATTTCTTCCTTTATTGTCTGGTCCTAAACTGGAAAAGCTATGCTAGGAGGGGTGTGGTCCCTTAGTAAACAACCAATTCAGAGCACTCTGGCCCAAGTGCAGTTTCCCTTTCTATCTAAATTCAAAGAGCTGGAGATCTTCTCTTCAAACAGTGCAATGCCAGTGTCTGCTCCTTTGTGATTAAGGTAAATTTATCCCTTTCTCAGCTATATTAAGTAGATCAGGCCCTTTGGAAAGTGTGGCATTAGACACTGGTCAAAGATTAGACCTTTATTTTTATGCAGGTTGATGGTTCTTGTCTGACGTCCTATTATTAGCAATAAGATAGAAAATTATAGCACGATGAGATCTATGACTCACTGCTGTGAGGACTAGAATCTGCCAAGAAAAATGCTGCTAACCCAGAAGATCTCAATTACTGTCCTTTAGCCTAAAGGTCTTACATTTTATAGTATTAGGCCTAGAAGCAAATCTCTTCTGATGCTGGAAAGCATTTGTCCTAACTGTAAGTCAAAAGTGAATTTAAAATTATATTATCATTACATGATTTTATTAATAGTAGCTGATAGTCTGGAGAGTGACATTGATTCTACCAAACAGCTATTATTTCAGGCACTACACTATCATAAGAAGGATTGGTTTACATACTTCATACATCACAACAATTCACTATCAGCTGTGGACTCAGTGGAACTTGCTATGTGCTCTCTTGGCAGACTGTAAGAACATTTTTCTGAGATGTAAAATAATAAATTATTAAGAAAAAGAAGCATCTGGGAGGCGTCTGTGGGTCAGTGGGTAGGGCACTGGCCCCCTATACCAAGGGTGGTGGGCTCAAACCTTGGATCCTTTTCTAGATCTCACCTTGGACTTCTCTAAGTTTCCATTTCCTCATCTGTAAAATATGATTGGATCATGGCTCATTTATAATGTTTCCTTCACAGTTCTAAGAGTTTTTGGTTTAAAGTGAATAAATGTTATCACCTTCTCTGCTCTTTTACACTTGAAGTTATTTTTTAAAAAATTCTGCTTCTTATAGTTTAAATCTCAAAATATCTTACAATAGATGTTATTGCTGCTTTACACTGAGGAAAGAAGAAGCCAAGTTTCATAGAGAATATTTTATTAAGCAAATACTAAATTTATCAGAATTATAAATATCTATTAAAATAAGTTACCTCTAATAGTGTGACATAATTCACATTGCTTTAGGGGAAGGAATTATCTCTAATAATTTTTCTAGAAGTCATTCCCCCTCCCCCCATTTAGTCCACCAGCAAGTCCTGTAAACTGTGCTTTGAAAACGTATCCAAATCCAACATATCCCCCTTCACTACCACCACTGCAGCCCAAGCCACTGTTAACCTTTTACTGCCCATTTGCAGCAGCCTTCTTACTAGTCTCTGCTGCTACTAGGGCTCCCCAACAACCCTTCCACTGCAGAGTGACCTTTTGAAAACTTGTCTGTTAAAAACACTGCAGTCTATTCTCATTTCAGTTAGAATGAAACCCAAGTTAATTAAGCCTGCTTTACTGAAGTGTGTGTGACCTGGCCTCTGCCCACTTTTCTACTTCTCATGTGTTACATATATCCCCCTTCCCATTGTGCTCTATCCCTGTGCTATCCAGCAAGCCAGCCACTAGCCTTAGGAAGTATTGAGCGCTTGAAATGTGGCTAGTCCAAATGGAGAGGTGCTTGTGAGTGTTAAATATACCTTGAATTTCAAAGACTCAGTAAATTTATGTAAAGTTTCTCAATTTTTATATTATATGTTTATAATAGTATTTTGGATATATTGGGTTAGATAAAATGTTGAAATTAAGTTTACCTTTTTTTTTTTTATCTTGTTCAATGAAGCTACTAGAAAATTAAAAATGGCATTTGCATGGCTCACATTTCTATTACAAAATACTACCCTGGCCACATAGGCCTCTTTCTTTCCCAGGCTTGTTTTCCATTAGCTGTTCCCTCTGCCTGGATTGTTCTGTTGCTGTTTGCAGGACTCACTCCTTTTCATTAAGGTTTCCATTTAAATGCTGCCTCGTACTTTCCTTTGATCAAACAATTTGGAGCAGTTTAACCACCAATTCTCTATCAAGCTTAACTGTTTTACTGCATAGGGCTTGCCACTGTCTGATATGGTGTACTTCCTTGTTTCTTTATTATGTAGCTCCCCACTCCAACCCCTGTAAAATAGAAGCTTCAGAGAGTATGTCTTGTATGGTACTTTATCTTCAGAACTATATGTAGCGTTCAAAAGATACATGTTGAGTGAATGGAAGGAAAAATATGCTATATGGTAAGTGGTATTAGTAATAGGTATGTTAAAAGCCAGTGGGTCATATTCACTCTCATTTCTAAGTAAGTAGTACAGTCTAGCCTGTAGGGTAATATCAGAAATCTAGGTTCCTTTATGAGGAGCCAAATTGTCAGAACCTTTGTGATTATTTTTATTTTATCTTATTTATAATTGAGAATATTTCTTGGTACCTCTTTGATATTCTTGCCTTTTAGAATTTTGAGGTTTTTTACTTTTTCTATAGTAAAGCCCAATTTTAGAAAAGACTACAGACTTATAACCAGGCTAACAAAATATCCACGTTTTCCAATGGTAATCTCTGGTTATACCTTTTGCCTAAACACGTTTGTTAATTGTACTCTTTCAGCTCTTAATAAAGTAGTACGTATGGTCACTCTGCTTATAAAGATAATCCAAGCACATTGGGCCCAGTGGCTCATGCCCATAATCCTATCTGTCTGGGAAAGCAAGGTGGGGGGATCCCTTGAGGTCAGGAGTTCTGAGACCAGCTTGAGCCAGACGGAGACCCTGTCTCTAATAAAAATAGGAAAACTAGCTAGGTGTTGTGGTGAGTGCCTGTCGTCCCACCTATGCAGGTGACAGGGGCAGCAGAAGGATCACTTGAACCCTGGAGTTTGAGGTTACAGTGAGATGATGATGTCACTGGATTTGAGTCAGAGGATAGATCAGAGACTCTGTCTCAAGAAAAAAAAAAAAAAGCCTTCCTGCCACCTTCCCACAGAAAACTGCTCCATGCGGGGTGCTTCTCTCCCCCTCCCAAGGCAAATCTGCTGCCATGCGTTGACACAGGCAAAGCCCAATGCAGCCTGCAATGGTACCACATGGATGAGGGTGAAATGGGTCCCTTGAGGCCAGTGTGGCTTGCAAGTCTAGCCAGCAGCCTTCTGCCAGCTTGGGAGGAGGACCATAGATGGCATCGTTGAGCAGGAGGAACAGCTTAATATCACACACTTCATGGCGGACAGCAGGATGGACTGGTATACGTCAGTCAACCCTGCCCCAGTTCCAGAGCTTCAGGTGGTGGCCAGTGTGGTGCTGGCCATCCTGTACAGCAGGAGGAATGAGCTGGCACAGCAGCCACTGGACCCCAGCACCCTGCAGGAGTGAGGTACACCCCACTCCTGGCCCAAAACCATCCTGCTATCAGAGGACCTGCTGTGCTTCTGGGTGATGGCGTGGCCTCAGACTACTACAAGATGATGTTCATCAAGGACCAGTTTTCCACCAAAGACAGCTTCGGGTCCCTGATAGGAAGTTCATTGACCTCTTATCAGAAGACGTCAAAATCCACACTCTGTCCTAGGAGGATGGAGGACAAGTCCCAGGAGCTGGAGGTGCTGCTGAACTGGACTTGGGCCCTCTCCTCCAGAAGAGCTTTTCCTCTAGGATCCACTGATAAGTCAAATTTAAATGAAGATACACTTTGGAAAGCATTATGACAATATGTACTGATTTCTTTTTTTAAAAAGTATATGATCTAAAACATTTTTAAGCAGATCTCATAGCTGAACACCAGTTTTACATCCTTAGACTGCAGAATGTCAGCTGTTTAAACAGCCAAACAACCAAGTTTTCATGAATACTTTAGTGGAGTTTATTATTTTTATTTTACAGTTTTTATCACCATACATAGTGATAGATTTAGACAAATACAATTTTGTGTGCTAGTCCTGTGGTCTTTGTTTTAAGCACTGATTTTCATGGTACTTTCTTCCTGGAGAAATAAAATTTGCCTAAGGTTTTTCACACACAAAAAACTGTTATTGGAAATCACCATTTTATATTGATTAGCCATATACTTTGATTGTTCATTCTGCCTACACTGTCCAAGATCTGGCCGCCTTCTTAGAGCCAAGTTAAAGTTAGTGTCTTCCCAGAAGCCTTTCCTGTACTTGAGGTTGAAATGAATGTTTTTCTCTGTATTTTCATGTTGCAACTTCCTTCTCAGTAGACTGAGACTGTTGGGAGTCAGAACCATACTCTCATCAGCATTGTGTTCCTCACGGTGCCTCATGTATGCAAAACATTTAATAGATGTTAGAAAAGTTGATGAAAAAAAAGCACCTGGGGGATAGAGAATCTATTTTTTCTGAAATTTTTATACTTGCAGTCAGTTGCTTGCAAAAAAGGATTTGTGGTAAGTAGTAACTCCACTGCTTGGAAGATAGTAATCAAAGTTTAAACATGTGAGGGAAAGAAAAAATGAATAATTTGCCTTTTTTCTCTTCCTAATGAATTTATATTCCTAAATGGAATGGAAGGAGGCATGGAGGGGTTAGATGGGATTCAATGAATCCCTAAAGTTTTATTTTAACATTTTTAGCTTATAATGATTGTTAGGTATAGTTCAATAAATTTATCATAGTCTGATCAGTTGTCCCATATATAAATAATATTTTTCCTCCTAGATAGTTTTAGTGAGTTGATTCTCTATAAAACCTATCACCCTCCCAGAAATAATCCACTATTGATTATTTCTCCAGGTTTGTGCTATTAATCTACTCTTAATAGGCATATATATTTTACATTTTAACTTTTTAATTTTGAAATACTTTTAAATCTATGGAGATATTGTGAAAGTACCAGAACTCCCATATACCCCTTACCCAGGGGGTAATTACCACTTGGTAATATTTGGCCACATTTGTCTTTTCACTCCCGTTCTCTGTAAATGCACATTATTTAAAAAAATAATCTCTGAAACATTTGGGAATTAGTAGCACATATTTTACCCTTTGCCCTAAATAGCACGTATGTCCTAAGGACATTTCTTTTATAACTACAAGTATAATTAACTAAATTTAGGAAGTTTAGTATTGATAAAGTACTATTATCTATTATTAGTCCATATTCAAAATCTGCCAACTTTCCCAGTGTAAGTAGGTATGTTGTAAGAAAGGTAATTGGAATATAACTTTTCATTTCTTAGGAATGGTATAAGTTTAATCATATGCCTTTTCAATGAGATAAATGCTTGGCCATTGTAAGGATTTCCTTTTTAAATTCCCTTCTCTTTAAACTCTGAATTATTTGCTGTAACTGAAGATGTAGTGCCTGTGTGAATTAGTAGGGAAAGACGGGATGAAGCTGAGCTAGAAAACATTGTAAGAATGAAGGTGAATTGGTGCTCTTAATATGGAACAGGTTTGTCTTCAGAACTTCAGACTGATAATTCATGTAACAACTCTGGGTTTCTATATCTCCAGCAAAAGATGCCACAGACATTTGAAGGTAAAAGTAAAATTTGTTGTTGGCTGTGTTTAGCTCAACTTTTGTCTTGCTGTTTTTTCCTAGCCCATGACTGAAGAGTTGCTCAAACAACAGAAGTTGAATGCAAATGAGACCACTATAACTCAACAGTCTGTATCTGATTCCCACTTGGCAGAACTCCAGGAAAAAATCCAGCAAAGAGAAGCCAGCAGCAAGGTATGATCAATACTGTGCCTTGGGAGATGTCAGGGTTTTCCGGAGGATGTGACTGGCTCTCGTCTGAGTCAGTTAACCTGAGCAGGACATGGAAGGTGAATTCTGTGCACTGCTGGTACTCTAGGGAATAATTCATTCAAAAGTATAGTTCTTCCCTTTATTTTGCCTCCAGATTTTAGCTTACTCTGCACAAATCATAATTTCTAGTGCTTTTCAGATATGTGATTAAGAAGTGCATATAATCTTTAAAAGTCACCGAGATAGGAGATTTGTTTTTGATTTTAGCCTCACTTGTTACCCTGGGTTGACCAGGGGTTTTAGTGTCTATGTAGATGAAAGTTGCCACACTTTGTGATACTGAACTTCTGGCTTTGTGTCCCCTTGTAATTTCCCGTCCTGTACTAGATAGCAGAAACTCCTTGGTATTTGTATAAGGGATGTGCAGGTGACCCATGTGGATAGGTGCCTAGTGTAGCTGCTCTCACAGAGAAGGCACAGTGCATGAGAATCGAGGCAAATGAGTACTGAAGGAAGTATTTCATTTTTATGGTTAGTTTGTCTTAGTGATTCACTTAGGACTTTAATGGTTATGGTATGTGGGGAAAAATAACAAGATAATTATTTCCTAAGAAATCTTTACCCTAGATACAAAGATTTTATGGTTGCAATCGAGGTTAAAAGGAATCATTGACCTAAAAAAGTGCTTCTCTTTGCTGAATTCAGATTCTTCAAGAGAAACTTAATGAAGTGAGCTGTGAACTAAGGTTTGCTCAGGAGTCATCTCAGAAGCAAGATGGTGTAATCCAGAGTATCAAGGAAACTCTAAAAAGCAGGGAAAGTGAGGTAAAATACTTTGCAGTCTTATGAGGAAATAATTGGTCCTGTCAATGAAGACAAGTATTTTATGTTTTATAAAAATGTATATTGTCAGACTAACAGATCTTAACCTAGAACAAATGCAGCTTAACCTAAATTGGTATTTTGGAATAGTCCTGTTACTAAAATCTGTACAAGTGAGATAATGGGATTTATATTTAGTTGTTAATACGTTTGGTATTCCCTTTGTTTTCAGATCAAAGAGTTGTACCAAGTGATTGAAGGGCAAAATGACACAATGGCTAAGCTTCAAGAAATACTGCACCAGAGCCAGCTCGGACAACTTCATGTACGTGAGGGCCACACAAAGGAGGAGAGTCCAGTGGGAGATGTGCCGTTCTCAGTTACAGTCTGGACTTAGTCTTTTCACGTGCATATTCTTGCCCTCCTTATTATGATTTCGACTCTCTTTTCAGAGTTCAGAGGGTTCTTCTCCAGCTCAGCAGCAGGTAGCTGTGCTTGATCTTCAGAGTGCTTTATTCTGCAGCCAGCTAGAGATACAGAAGCTCCAGAATGGGGTACGACAGAAAGAACGCCAATTGGCTGATGCCAAACGATGTGTGCAATTTGTAGAGGCTGCAGCACATGAGACAGAACAGCTGAAAGAGGCGACTTGGAAGCATAACCAGGTAAATCATTAACCATTCTGTAGCCCTAAATGCTGACTTTGCCCTGGTGATAACTTTTTAGCAGGACAGTTTGTATTGAACCCTCGAGTCATTTGTTCAATCATCATAGTTCTATGGTCTCATGTTCTGTGGTTTCAGTTACCTGTGGTCAACTGTGCTTGCAAAATGTGAAGATACTTTGAGAAAGAGATCACAGTTTCTTAAGTCTTATCATAGAATATTGTTATAGTACTTTTATGTTATTATTAGGCATCATTGTTAATCTTTTACTGTGCCTAACTTATAAATTAAACTTTATCATAAGTATGTGTGTAGGAAAAAACCATAGCATTATATATGTTCAGTCCTATCCAAAGTTTCAGACATCCACTGGGGGTCTTAGAACATTTCTTCTGTGGATGACCGAGGCCTATTATATTGGATTGTGTTCTGGAACTATAGGATGAATTACATAGATTTCTTACTCTTTTAAGTTACTTATAATTTAGTATGAAAGAGTCACAGGAACCGAATTTCATTGTGGTAAACAGTGAGGGGTCCTACAGGAATAACTAGGAGGGGCTGAGGAAGGGCATCAGGGAAAGCTACTTGAAGGAAGAGATATCTAATATTACTCTTGAACAATGGATAAATGTCAGCCAGACAGAAAAGTGGGGAAGAACAACCAAGATCAGGTAAAAGAAATGGTGCACACAATTAGCCATGGATTTTTTTGAAAAGCAAAGTATGTAATTCTCAAGTGGTCCATTTATCTTGTTAGCCTACAGCAACATTTAAAAGACCTTTTTTGTGGTCTCTTTTCTTAGTCTGTTTAACAGTCAGATTTGAAATGTAAGTTTTGAAGGCTCTCCCTGGTTTAATAGTTTAGAGATTAAATTTTGACCTTGACTTTTTTCTTTGAAGTATTAAAATTTCAGAGATCTTAGCAGGGATGGGGGTGGGAATAATTCTTAACTTTTTGTTACCGTATATACTCGAGTATAAGCCGAGTTTCTTCGGCACAAAATTTGTGCCAAGTTCGGGGTTTTTCGGCACAAATTTTGTGCCGGAAAAAAACTCGGCTTATACTCAAGTATATACGGTATTTATTTATCTAAAGGGAACATTTTCTTAAGTTTTGTGTAGTTGATGAAAATATATGTTTTTAGGACTGTCTAAAGTAACATGGTTTAAAGATTACTTCTTTCATTATTCGAAAAATGTTATATATGGCAAATTAAGAAAGATGAATGATACAGCATGAGTTCTTTAGAAAAGAGAATGACAGAAGTAGTTCCTCTCTGAGCTTATTTTAAAGTAAAAGAGGTTTACAATGGGAAGAGTCCCATTTAGTAGTTATGTAGATCTTCTATAAACCAAAAAATAAGCATTGAACTATAATATCAAATTTACTTCCTACCCCATCCACAATTTTCATAATTTTCCACTTCCTATTGGATGCATGTATAATAATTTGTATAGCAATTTTAAAAATGGCACTTTTGGCTTCTTTATACAGAGTGTCCATAAAGTTTGTGTGCAATTTAAAATAGACTTTATGGCCACTCTTTGTTTCCTTTTTATGCCATGAATCTAAAGACCATGTGAAAATTTTAGATTTGCTTTAAAAAGGTCATGTGTTTAATTTAGGAATTGCGCAAAGCCTTGCAGCAGCTACAAGAAGAATTGCAGTATAAGAGTCAGCAGCTTCGTACTCTGGAGGCTGAAAAACACAATGAGATGAGAACTCAGGAACAAAACATTCAGCACCTAAAACACAGTCTGAGTCACAAGGAGCAGCTGCTTCAGGTGAGTTTACATAGTTTCAGCACAAACTAGGCTTACAGAGACCTGAAATTTGTTCTTACAATGTCAAGATAATATTCCACCTGTGTCCAGTGCCTGCTGCATGTGGAATGCTGACAGGTAGGAATCAGTAGGATATAAAAAAAATAGAAAACATAATTTGTGATTTAAGGTACTAACCAACAAGTGTAAGAAATAATATATACAGACCTGAAAGATTTAAGTAGTAAATATTCAGGAAATATTTATTAAGTGCCTCTGTGAGTCAGACATTATGCTAGGTGTTGAGGAGGCAAAGAGATTTGTCCTCTGCTCTGAGATGATTATATAAAGACAATCTGTCTGGAAACTTTTGCAGAGTAATTTAGATGATAGGAGGAAAGTTTTAGGGAAAAGTAGGGCACTAAGAGCGATCCATTCTACTACTTACTCTAAGCCCTTACATTTCACAGAACATTCAATTTTTTTCATAATGTATATATTGTTCGTAGATTTTTTTTCTCTGATACAACCTTACTGTTTCTTCACTTGAGAAATCCACCTAGTCCTTTTAAGACTCAGTGTGTTACCCCCTTTGTGGGTCTTTACTGACATCTGTACTGACATCTTCAGGCAGAGCCAGGCGGTGCACCTTGCGTTCCCTAGTACCAGGTGTATGCTGCAGAATGGTTAACTATTCGGTGTGTTGTGTATGTTGCAGAATAGTCAATAGTTTACATGTCTGTTGTCTCTGCCACATGCCTTCCTTTTAAGGAGAACAACCACATTGTTTTTAATCCTAAATAAATTATTTGGCAAAGGGTAGGAATTCAGTTAATATTGGATAAATGAATAAAGGAAAATATGTTCTTAGGAACTTCAGGAGCTCTTCCAGTATCGAGGGAACTCAGACAAAACCCTTGAAGCAAATGAGATGCTGCTTGAGAAACTTCGGCAGCGAATACAGGATAGAGCTGTTGCTCTGGAGGTATGTCCTGATTTTGCTCACGGTATTATGGATTATTCTATCTACATAGCTATTATAGAAATTCATGTCTACTTAATTTGATGCTTTTGGGATTTGGTTTTCCATTTCTTCATATTTTGAATCTTTTTGAATAAGGGTGGTTAGGATAATGAATCTTATGGAGTTTTAAGATTTGTACCTTTTCCTTGCAGCGGGCTATAGATGAAAAGTTTTCTGCTCTAGAAGAAAAAGAAAGAGAAGTGCGACAGCTTCATCTTGCTGTGAGAGAGCGAGATCATGACCTAGAGAGATTGCGTGGTGTCCTCTCCTCCAATGAAGCTACAATGCAGGTAAAAGCGGAATCTGCCACTGGTGTGGTACTTCTCTCCTGCTTGTTACTCTGAGCTGGGAGCATGACCCCCTTCCATTATTTCTGAAAAGCAGAGCATTTGTAAGAGGAAACAAAACAAAGATGGAAATAGCAGTCACTAATTTCACTGTTTTATATTAGAAAGTAAGAAGTTTTAGCACTTTTGCTTTGTTTTATATTATGAACTTTATGTAGGGAAGAGTAAACATTGAATTATATTTATATATTTCTAATTTATTTCATACTTTGTTCTTACAGACATATTAATATACACATATTTTTACATAAGCATTGTCAGGGTGCTTATGTAATTGCTATATTGTGTTTTTCATGTTAATGTTATATACATGTCCATGTATTGCCATAATTAGAAGAACACTTATTTATTAACATGTATTATAGGCCTTTTTTGCATATTATTTTAGAACTCATGTGTCTAATCATCTACCACTTTTTAAAGAAGTCTTTTAATTTCTATTATATATACTTCCTCCAGAATACTACTTTACTATATATAACTCCCCACAAACTAGATAAGCGTTTCTAAAACAAAAAACAGGTTAGTATTAGAATGTTAGATTGGGTAATAAGTTTTCTCTTGCCAAAAAGTTGATAGAAGACAATTTAAGAGAGAACGTAGAGGTGGATCTGATTTCTTGTTTAGCCTGAGGATTATGGAATGACTCTCAGACTTCTGGTTGCTCTCTCTGTGACTGTAGAGTATGGAGAGTCTCCTGAGGGCCAAAGGCCTGCAAGTGGAACAGTTAACTACTACCTGTCAAAACCTCCAGTGGCTGAAAGAAGAAATGGAAACCAAGTTTAGCCATTGGCAGAAGCAACAAGAGAGTATCGTTGAGCAGTTACAGACATCTCTGCATGACAGGAACAAAGAAGTGGAGGCAAGCCTTCAGTTCAAAACAGTTGGTTTAGTGGTTATGTGATCTCGGCCTTGGAGTAGTACCCTTGAGGTCTGGGAGGCCAGTGACCCAAGTGTAATGCCATTCTGCGCCTGGGCAAATAAATCATTGACCTTCACTGAGACTTTCTTTGCACCTGTGAAATTAAGGTTGCTGTTATCTTTCTCAAGTCATGTGAGGATTAATGAGATCTAAAAAATACATCATAATATGATAGCTTTATTAGTCATAGGGTTCATGCTGAGTCAGGTACTGTTTTTAGAGTTTAGTGTATATTAACTCATTGACTCCTTATAAATCTATCAGGGACACACTATTATCCCTGTTTTACAGACAAGAAAACAGACTCTGAAGTTAAGTAACTCATGCATGGTAACACAGCTAGTAAGTAGCAGATCTGGTATTCAACCTGGGCAGTAGGACTCCACATTTTCACTCACCATATACTATCTCTCAGTATAGAAACAGAAACTGTCACCGTGCTAATAAGAACAGTGTTCATTATTTCTTTTCAGCTTATCATTTTGTGCTCCCTCAATGAAGTTATAGTGGGGAGAAAAATAAATGAAATACATCAACTAAGTGTCCATTTATTCTCACCTAGAATTAATTATTATGTGTCCTGAGCAAATAGGAAAGGAACTTACTTCAGTAAACCGTATGTAAGTTGTCACTATAGGTCATTTTCTGTCTTCTTAGTATTGATCCCCTGAACATGTATTCATAGCCTTCTGTATGCCAGGCCTGTGCTGGACCTGGAAAAACAAAAATGAGTAAAAAAAAAAATCTCTACTCTCAAGAATCTCATAGCCTTTTCTTCTATAGTAGATACTTATTAGCCCTTTGATATGTATGTAGTAGAGGCAATTCTTTTCTCCAGAAATTTATAATGTGTTCCCTGTATTAGGATCTTAGTGCAACCTTGCTCTGCAAACTTGGACCAGGGCAGAGAGAGATAGCGGAGGAGCTATGGCAGCGTCTACAGCAGAAGGAAAGGATGCTGCAGGACCTTCTAAGTGACCGAAACAAACAAGCTGTGGAACAGGAAATGGAGATTAAAGGCCTGCTTCAGTCCATGAGTGCCAGGGAGCAGGAAAGCCAAGTAAGGACTAATGCACAGACCAGAAAAATAGCAGTGTATTTATAGTCTGCAAAATAGGAAGCATTTGAGTCTTATAATGTGCGCATATTTATATCATTTTATAGTCAGCTTTATTAGTTTTTTTTCCTTCAATTTATTAACTAGACCACAGTTTTACATCAATCATCAAAGAAACATTTGAATACGCTGCATTTGGAGAGATGTTTGAACAGTACATGTATTCATTAACTTCACTAAATACATTTTCCTTTTCTTAATGATCTGATCACTTTGAGAGAAAGGAGTATAGGGTTTTGAAGTGTTTTGATTTTGATGTTAAATTATCAAGACTTGAGTGATATGTTGTATTCTCAGCCAAGATGAGGGAAAACTTACACTCAATATATTTTCACTTACTTTTTTTAAAATCTTGAGTTATTTAAGAGGAAAAATGATTATAGTTTTCAAAGATCATGAATGGAACTAAGTAATCTCATAAGAGACTAAGTAATCTTATAATAATACGGAGCATTGATCTCAAACTAATGATGCACAACTATTTGAAAAGTAAATTCTTATTTTTTTCTCATTTCTATGTATCTTTCTCCTCAAGGCTAAAGACTGTTAGTTGACTTGTGCTGCATTTCAGGGACCAGTAGCTCAGAATATTCTCTGGTTAAATTCGTTTCTGGAGGAAGCTACATTCTTTTTCCTTGTTGTGTTGCCCAGCAAGGGGCTTGAACTCCCAAGTTCAAGCAATCTTCCCATCTCAGTATTCCAGTGAGTTCCAATGAGATGTCCATTTGAGATGGGATGTGCAGGGAAGCCAAGGTGATAAGATGACATTTGGCAGGGATCTGAGGGGAACAAACCAGGTAAATGCTGCAGTGAAGAGCAATCCAGGCCAAAGGAGCAGCTTTCCCAGAGTAAAAAAAGACATCTCTTACCCATTTCAAATCAAAATTTTAACACTTTAATCTAATAGAGTTCTAGCAGAACCTTCAGATTCTCTTATCTGTGATGTTATATTCAGTTTTTTTTGTTTTTTTTTTTTCAGTATTCTGCCGTGGATAGACCCACTTTTCATTTGTGAACCAGGTTTCTCCCTGTAAACTAAAAGCAGGGAAACTATTTCTTCGGGTCCCACTGGGTTTTTATAAATGGTTGACTTTTAAGAAATAACACCAGAACACAAATTTTGTGTTCCTAGAGTATCTTTTTAGTGTTATTTGTGATTTTTTTTTACTAGGCTGCTACAGAAAAGATGGTACAAGCCCTAATGGAAAGAAATTCAGAATTACAGGCCCTACGCCAATATTTAGGAGGGAAAGACTTCATGACATGCCAAAGAGTCACCTCTAACCAACAAGCTGAAGTTGGCTCCATTGGTCCCCCTCTTGGAGAGCAGACTGATCAAGTAAGAATATTAGACTTAAGCCGATAACTATGCCAACTGCATTTCCTTTTTACATTTGAGGTGTAAGAGTGATCATTTTAATATTAATTGTATAAGACTATTCCCAATCCCATCATTGCAATCATAGTTTCTGCATCTTCCTAACTCCCCCAACTCTTCCGATTTTTAGGGTTCAATGCAAATACCCTCCAGAGACGGTAGCACTTCACTGACTGCCAAAGAGGATGCCAGCATACCCAGGTCCACATTAGGTGAGTATCAAATTTTTTTTCATGTAGGGACCTCTGTTTTTTTTTTTAGAGACAGAGTCTGACTTTGTTACCCTTGGTAGAGTGCTGTGGTGTCACAGCTTACAGCAACCTTACAGCGATTCTCTTGCCTCAGCCTCTTGAGTAGCTGGGACTACAGGAGCCCGCCACAACGCCCAGCTATTTTATTTTGTTGTTGTTGTTGCAGTTTGGCCGGGGCCAGGTTTGAACCCACCACCCTTAGTATATGGGACCTACTCATTGAGCCACAGGCACTGCCGGGACCTCTGTTTTTTTCCTTCTCTTCCTACCTTAATGGAAAAAATAAGTGGATTTTGAAAGGCTGAAAACATGTCTTTTCTAGGAAAACTTGCCCTTATTTTGAATTGAGGTTATTGCCCTGAGTTCATAGTTTGGCCCAGGACAACTGTATTCTGATTCTCCTTTTCAGATAGCTTTATAGGGATTCAGAAATGCAAAAGATAGTGCTTCCAAACCTGCACAGCAGGACTGTGGGGCTGGCACATTCTCCTGGGTATCTTTCAAGGCTGGAGCTACTATTACTTTTTTTTTTTATTAAATCATAGCTGTGTAATATCACCTTCATTAAAGTGTTAGCAAGGGTGTAGGTATGCAGCATACGTCGAGTTATTTGCCAAGCTCAGCCCCATCCAACTGGCAGCCTGGATTCTAGGCATCTAATTAGTCTAGAATTCTAAAGATGATTCTATGCATAGTGGGAGAAGAGCTGCAAATGGATACCTTGGATTGGAGTCTCTGACTTTCACAGAGCAAGAGTTGCTATTTGGGGGTAGCTTCTAGAAAATATTACCTAGGTGGTTCCAGGCAGATGGTGGTGATGATTAAAATGATGTGAGGGATTATAGTGCTGTGGTAAGAAAAGTTATAAACTTGGAAAATTAACTTTTAAAATTTAATATAAGAATGGAGAAACTTTGTGTCTATGTTATAAGGTAGGGAATTAAGAGAATTACATAGAAACATCTTGTAAGTACTTACCTTCTAGTAGGAAAACTTTGTACTTGTCAAACAGTAAAGAATGTTAAATTTGTTTAATTTATCCCCAATTTGCCTTTTAAAAATATGTACTTTTCACCAGTTTTTTGTTTTTGGCAATTTCAAATCTAAGGAAAAACGAAAATATTAAATCGAACATCCATGTAAATTTTTGTTTGGATTCAGCAGCTGTTAATGTTTTTCCGCATTTGCCTTATTTCTTTCCGTGTACACACACATAGGAAATTCCTGAATTATTGGAGGATTTCTTAAAAACATCGTGACACGGGGTGGTTCCTGTGGCTCAGTGATAGGGCGCCGGCCCCATATACCGAGGGTGTCGGGTTCAAACCTGGCCCGGTCAATCTGCAACAAAAAATAGCTGAGCTTTGTGGTGGGCGCCTGTGGTCCCAGCTACTTCGGAGGCTGAGGCAAGAGAATTGCCTAAGCCCAAGAGCTGGAGGTTGCTATGAAGTGTGACAGCACTCTACCGAGGGTGACAAAGTGAGACTCTGTCTCTAAGAAAAAAAAAAGAAAATCGTGACACTTAATTCCTAACTACTTAAGTTTTTCCTTAGAGCAGCAGTTCTCAACCTGTGGGTCACGACCCACAGGAACTGTATTAAAGGACCATGGCATTAGGAAGGTTGAGAACCACTGCCTTAGAGCAAAAGCATTCCTCTACTTATCTACAATATAGTTATTACACTCAGGAAATTTAACCTTAGTATTATTAACCTTAGCATCTAACATACAGTCCACACTTAGCATTCCTATTGTACCAATAATGTTCTCTGAATTACTTTGTTTTCTCCCTGTAGGCATCACACATTGTGCTTAGTTGTCATGTCTCTTTAGTGTCCTTTAATCTAGAACAGCTTTCCAGCTTTTTTCTGTCTTCTGTGACTTTGGCATTTTTAAGAAGCCAGGTTATATTCCTCCATTTACTGCTAGTCACTTCCTCATGGTTAGATTCAAGTTACACATTGTTGGCAGGAATTCTGTACGGCTGACATTTCCTCAGTGCATGATAATCAGTTTCAATCATGTTGGCAATGTTAAATATTCACTGATTTCTCTAATTCTGATTTTTTTTTTTTTTTGAGACAGAGTCTCACTATGTTGCCCAGGGTAGAGTGCCATGGTGTCACAGCACACAGAAAACCTCTAACTCTTGGACTTTAGTGATCCTCTTGCCTCAGTCTCCCAAGTAGCTGAGACTACAGGTGCCTGCCACAACACCTGGCTGTTTTTTTTGTAGATGTTTTTGTTGTTTAGCAGGCCTGGGCCAGGTTCAAACCTGCCAGTGCTGGTATATGTGGCTGTAACCACTGTGCCACGGGCACCAAGCCCTCTAATTCCAATTTAACAGCATAGGTTCTTTCCCTCACTTATATTTGTATCTCTGTTCTTCCAACATTGACAGCCCTGATTGCATATAAATATACAGTAGAACCTCCTTAGCTGACTACCTCCCTACATTCAACACCTCCTTAAGTTGATCTAATTTTCATAGATCAGACATGCATCACATGTACTGGATGGACGTTCCTTATATTGGCCATCTCTGTATGTTGACGTGTTTGTTAACAGACTTGTAGGTGGTCAACTTACAGAGGTTCTACTGTATTTCAAAATATTTACACATTTGCAGAATACACAGTATCCAACAATAATTTCAGAATTGCTACTTGAATATCACTGTCAACAATAAATCTATTAAGTAATGTTTAAGATTTCTTTATAATCCCTTTTGTTCTACTGAGTTCAAAGATTTTGTTCTACTGAGTTCTTTATAATCCCTTTTGTTCTACTGTGTTCAAAGATTTGGATTAATTTTTTCATTATCTCCTGAGTAGTTATCTATTTGCTATGTGGATTATTTATGTTAGTATTCAATTTTAGACTTTCTCCCCACTTATTGTCAAAACTAACATATTAAAAATTAGATGTCAACATAGTTCAAAATTCAAATAGAAAAATAAAGAAGTCCTATCTACTTCCCCATTCCTTCTTCTGTTTCCACTGATCCCCTCAAGGTAACCAGTTTTATTTCTGGGTTGTCCTTTCTGTATATCTTTTTGCAAAAATAAGTCAAGAAGTCATCTGCATACATTTGATGTATATGTGTTGTTCTTTCTTCCCCCTTTTCGTAATATATAATGTACTACATTAGATGAATTATTTTGCACCTAGCTTGTTTTACTTAGCATATCCTCACAATCATTCCATGTAAGTTTATAAAGACCGTATTGTTTCTTATATAGTACTATTGTGTGAATATACTGTGTTTTATTCAGTCTCTTCCTTATGGCATATCGATTGGTTGTAGTATTTTGCTGTTAAAAATAATACTTCAAGCTCGTCGACTGTAGCACAGTGGTTACAGCGCTGGCCACATACACCAAGGGTGGTGGGTTTAAACCCAGCCCAGGCCAGCTAAACAACAATAACAACTACAAAAATAGCTGGGTTTTGTGGCAGGCACCTGTAGTCCCGGCTACTTGGGAGGCTGAGGCAAGAGAATTGCTTGAGCCCAAGAGTCTGAGGTTGCTGTGAGCTGTGACACCATGGCACTCTACCAAGGGCGACATAGTGAGATTCTGTCTCAAAAATAAATAAATAAATAAATAAATAAAATAAATAAAAAATAAAGCTTCAAAGAGCAACCTGTGTACATATGTGTATATTTATTTATTGTTGGAATGTACTCATAGTAAATTCCTAAGAAATGAGGCACCAAGGTACATGATGTTAATAGTGATTAAAACTACTACTATGTGTTCATTTTAGAAGACTTGGACACAGTTGCAGGGCTGGAAAAAGAACTGAGTAATGCCAAAGAAGAACTTGAACTCATGGCCAAAAAAGAAAGAGAAAGTCAGGTGAGTTTTCTAGTCAAGCCTGGTTTCTAAATTTCTGTTTTCTTCTTTTACAATGGTTTATATTTAAGAGAGTATACAGGCAGTCCCTGAGTTACAAACATCAAACTAATGAACAACTCATGCTTATGAATGGAGGCTGTTACAGTGAGTCCCTCAATTGCAAACATCCGTCCTGTATACGACTTGTGTTACAAATGAAGGCTATTGTAGGTAATAGGTAAATGTACAGCTCCAGTGTACATACAAATTCAACTTAAGAACAAGCCTACAGAGCCTGTCTCATTTATAACCTGGGGACTGCCTGTGATCCTTCAAGTATAGTATGAGGTATGCCTTTTTTCTTATATTTTTCAGAAATATAAATCATTTTGTATATACATTATCTACACAAGATATTCTTGTTTTTATTGTGAGGATCATTACAGCTTTTTAAATATTGAAACAACATAGCTTTCTCTCCCTATTGGTAACTGGAAGAAAGTAATTGTAAAGCACTTGTGAAAAAAGGAAGTGCTATGTAATTGCTACTTAGAATTACGCCATTAAATCCATGAAGTTAGTTAGGAACATAAACTGAGAAATTTGAGTATAATCAGTCTTTACTGAGTACTCACATGCAGGGCACTTTGCTAAGTACGTAAGTTAGTGCTAATGCTCACAACTTCACACATAAGGAATGGTATTGACTCTCATTTACAGATGAAGAAGCTGAAACACTAATTGTTTTAAATAACTAATAAATGCCAAAGCTAAGATTTAAACTCAAGTTTTTTGTGACTTCACATACTTCCTAGGGCCAATAATTTTTCTCGCCTTGTGCTTTGACTCTTTGTAGCAAGAGAGTCGAATCTTCTCAGCAGAGGCCTCTCAGCCTTACAGAATCCCTTCCCTCAGGGTTCCCTGTCCAGCCAGGTGCGTGTCCAGCTGTGACATAGAAGAAACATCAGGGTCACAGCAGAGTCATAAACTAAAACGAAGGACTTCCACGTTATTGTGGCATCCACATCAGAAGATCTGTCAGCAGCACCGGATTCCTAAATTAAATTTTGCGGCTAGTCCGGCTCCTCATTTCTCTTTTTTTTGACCTTTTTGCTATAATTATATCTATAATATAAAACCCGTGTTTATATTTGTGATGGAATTATTGCACCTCTTGATATTGTTACCATATTTCTACTTACAAGCAGACTCTGTTATATGGCTCAATTACTTTTGAGGCTATGAGAGTGTATAACACTTAAAATCCTTTAGATCCTCTCCTCTTTTGTGTTCTACGTTAGCCATTATCCAGTTATTCATTCCATATATGTTAGTTTCCACATACTGTTCTTGTTTTACTCACATACAAAATCCAGAGTAATGTTTCTTTTTTGTTCTGTCCTGTTTCCGGGATCACAAAATTGTAGTGCCTATGCAGGGATATTTTGAGTGAGTGATATTTAGCTATTGCATATTTTTATGTATCCTTAATCACCTATCCACCTCTAAGTCCAATGCCATATACATCATCACATTCCTTCTAATATTAGGTCTTTACCAAAAGCCATACAGATTTTCCTGTATTTTTAAACATTCCTCTTACTGTTGTGACGTGGTAGTGATAGTAGTAGTTGTTACCATTCAGAGATTCCCTGCTACGTGCCAGGCACATGTAAATACATTCTCTCTAATTCTAATGTAGCCCTGAAAAGTAGACATCATTTCCATTTTACAGTGAGAAAACTGCATCTCGGTTTAAATACTTTGTCAAGGTCAATCTGACTATAGGGTTTCATCATGTACTGTAATGTTTTCTTCCTCATGTTTTCATTTTTATTTATGGGAACAAATGACTGGATGTATAATGATAGAGGGCCCCAAGGAAAGCCAAATAAATAGCACCCTTTTTCATACCTCAAATCTGAACAAATTGAGAAATAAAACAAAGTAGTAGTGGATAGTTTGATACTTTATCAATTTTACCACTGATAAACCACATGGGCCCATGAGCTAGGACTCAGAATTAGGTAGGTTCACCTACCTAATGAAACCCTATAGTCAGATTGTAGGTAGGTAGGTTCACCTACCAACAAGTCACTGGCAACACTGTGTGGATGTGTGGTACCTACAGGAAAGACATAGAGGCTGCTGTCCTGAGTCTGCTTCCCTGCATTACATTCTGGACTTACCTCTTATTGGCTCCGTGATCTTGAACTAGTTCTTTTGTTTGTTTGTTTGAGACAGAGTCTCATTTTGTTGCCTTGATGGAGTTCAAATTCTTGAGCTTAAGCAATTCTCTTGCTTCAGCCTCCCAAGAAGCTGGGACTACAGGCACCCGCCACAATGCCTGGCTATTTTTAGAGACGAGGTCTCGCTGTGCCTCAGGCTGGTCTTGAACCTGTGAGCTCAGGCAATCCACCCTCCTCAGCCTCCCAGAGTGCTGGGACTACAGGCATGAGCCACCGCATTGGGCCTTGAACTAGTTCCTTAATTTCTCTTAGCCGCAGTCACCTTGGGCATAAATTGAGGAGTAGAAGAAGTCGTCTTATCTATAAATTAGAGAGTAGTTATCCCATAGGATTGTTGTGAGGATTCATTCCTACACTCATTCATCAGATATATAGGAACCTTATCTAAGCTGAGGCTAAGGCTGGGGATGAGGCAGTGAACAAAATCAATGAGGTCCCTGACTCTATGTTTTAATTCCTGCTGGGGAGATACAAACAACAAACAAGTATTGTAATTACAGATTATACCAAGTGATATGGAAGTAGGAAGTAGTGTGAATGGGGAGCATCTTAGGTGGTCAAAGAAGGCTTCTCTGAGCAGGTGACAAGTAGTTAGAACCTGAGGGTGAGGAGACCACCCTGGGAAAGATATTTCAGACAGATGGAGTAATAGTTGTAAAGGCCCCGAGTCAGGACAAAGTCTGGTATTCCTAGAACAGAAAACTCCCACATACCTAGAAAGTTGTGAATGAGGAGAAAATAGCAGATTCTTAAGCAAGAAGGAGTAGGTGGGAGTTGGGTCACTAGGTTTGTTGAAAGGATTGAATGTATACAAAACATTTATTGCAGTGCCTGGAACACAGTAAGCACGCAGTAAACGTTAGAAGCTATTATGGTTTTTAATAAACTTTATCATATTCAAGTATTTCTTATTTTCTGGTGAGGAGGTTTGGGAGCTACAAGACAGAGTGCAGGGCATGCAGTGCCAGTGTTTGTTGAGCTCTCTTCCTGGGTGGTGGCATGCTCTTCCATCAGGAGGCATGCAGTGTTTGGTGACCTCTTAGGGTGTCATCAACTGGTGCTGCCCCGTGCCTGGTACTTTATCCACTCATTCATTAAGGGTTGCAAAATGAAGATGTTCCAATCTTGTCACTCTTTTCATACAGACTACCCTGCTAATCATGACCAATTTTAAAAACTAGTAAATTCATTAATTAAACAGATTTGATGTATTTTATAGTGCTGACTAAAATGGAGGACGTCATTAAAACCACTCTTACAGCTTCCCATAAAAGATCCTTCAGTACCACACTGCACAGTTTAGAGCACAGTTGATTTGATTCTGTAGAACCTATTTATGTTCAAGTTTTCTATCTTATTATTGACAGATAGTGCTATTTTATGTGGAAGTGTCTGTCTCAGTATTAAAATGGAAATGTGACAAATATTGTTTCTTCTGCCCACTGACTTAAGGGTTTCCTTTCTCTGCAGATGGAACTTTCTGCTCTACAGTCCATGATGGCTGTTCAAGAAGAAGAGCTACAGGTGCAGGCTGCTGACATGGAATCCCTGACCAGGAACATACAGATTAAAGAAGACCTCATAAAGGTATTTCAAAGCTCTTTAAAGACTACTGTAAATGTTTGCAGCTCACAATACCTGTAGGGCAACTTCCAACATTGAGTCTCTTATCCGGTGCTTATCCATATCCCACTTAAAAGTATCACAGACTATTTCAAGAGCATTTTTTTCCTTGCTCCTCTGCTGACTGGTATCTTTTTTTTACTATTTTCATATTTACACATATTTTTGATTTCTAGGACCTGCAAATGCAACTGGTTGATCCCGAAGACATACCAGCGATGGAACGCCTGACCCAAGAAGTCTTGCTTCTCCGGGAAAAGGTTGCTTCAATAGAATCCCAGGGTCAAGAAATTTCAGGAAACCGAAGACAGCAGGTAAGTTAATGGAATACAAACTGTATTTTTTACCATGCAACAAATGATGGAGAAACTATCAACCTCAGCTACTTATGAATGGGTCAGTTGATAACATTTCACAGAGAATGTATGCCGTAAGGTTTCCTCCTCTGGTCAGTAGCAACCAGAGACCCCCTTCCTGACATTTGCTGTCCTGAAAAGAGCAAACAGTTCTTTTTGGACACACACTGTCAGTTATCCCTCACTTATACATGTAAAGTCTCTTCCCTCTCAACTGAATCTTTCTCATGTTCAAATCCATCCTTCTCAATTAAAAAAGAAAGAGTAAACCCCTTTCTTTGCCCCATATTTCTTTGTAGCTACTACCTTGTGTCTAACCTTCCTTCAGCCAAACTTTTCCACATCTGTCACTACCTCCAGTCTGGCTTTTAGTGCTGTCTTAGACAGATCTCTGCTGGTTATACAGTATGTGTATTACGGCTCATCATCTGTAGAGCACTTACTATGGCTCACACATATCTATGACTGATAAATGTCTTTTCCTCCCACCAAATAATAAGCTTTCCCCTAGGACCTAGAGCAAGGCCCCTCATGTGGAAGGTGCCCGATAGGTATTTACTGAATGCAGGGCACTTACTGTTAAGTCCTGTTGTGTCTGTGTCTCTCTCCACTTGTCCTTTCTTTCTCTCCTTTCTCGTAGCCACTTTCCTATGTTTCTAGTGCTCTCTCCATTTCTTCTTCTTGCTCCTCCTATGTTTGAATTCTACTTTATAGGATTTTTCAGATAAAAACAATAATGAATGCGACATTGATTTGAAAACTGTAAAGGACTGTGAAAAGGCTCAGCACCTATAGCTCAGCGGTTAGGGTGCCAGCCACGTACACCAGGGCTGGCGGGTTCAAACCCGGCCCGGGCCAGCAAAACAACAATGACAATTACAACAAAAAGATAGTGGGACTTTGTGGCAGGCAGCTGTATTCCCAGATAGCTACTTGGGAGTCTGAGGCAAGAGAATTGCTTAAGCCCAAGAGTTTGAGGTTGCTGTGAGCTGTGACACAATGGCACTCTACTGAGGGCGACATAATGAGAATCTTGTCTCAAAAATAAAAAAATAAAAAGACTGTGGAAAAACTTAAGTAATGAAACAGAAGGCTTTTTTAGTCATGGCACATACTAATACTTTTTTCCCCCCTTGTCTCAGGATTAACTGGGGCTTCAGGTCTCACTTTGACATTGTGTCTCGCTTCCTCTCTCTCCTCAGTTGCTGCTGATGCTAGAAGGATTGGTGGATGAGCGCAGTCGGCTCAATGAGGCCTTGCAAACAGAAAGACAGCTCTATAGCAGCCTGGTGAAGTTCCATGCCCATCCAGAGAGGTACGAGAGTCACTGGGTTTCCATTTATTCTCTTTTTAAAATTTTTCTTACTTTTATTTTCATTAAGTGCAGGTACTTATGATACTAAAGAGGGGAGAAAAAGAAAGCACAGACAATCACTGGGCTGCCCACTTGTCATTAGTTATGTGAATTCCCCTGAGCCTCAGTGTCAAAGAGTTAAGTCAGGAGTCCTGCCTATTTTTCATGACTATTGAAAATTTTAAATGAGAAGCTAGGTTAGGTGTCTAAAACAATGTCTTACACATAATAAGCACTCAGTGTACATTTCTTTCCTTTTTTTCTGCTCCATGTCCTGTTATAAAAGTAAAGAATGTGACATTGAATGTCACACTAATATAAAAAGAAAGGGCATACATTATCAACATATATCATTGAAGAAAATATATTAATTCTGCTGGCTACTATCATCCCAGGATCACTGATAACTTTCATGATGAATATATTATTGAGTTTTGGTTAAGTATCTGTGGTTCTCAGCTCCTAGGCCACAGACTGTGGGAAAAATTGTCTTCCATGAAACCAGTCCCTGCTGCCTAGAAGGTCAGGGACGGCTCGCATACTGTCTCTCTGGTTCATTTCATATTTCTTTGTTTTCTTTTCCTCATTTTGCCTTCCCTTCTAGCCCTTTGTACTCTTTCCCAATTTTATTTTTTTACTGTTCAGTTTCTAATTTATTGTTGAGTTTTAAAAATGTTCTGTTTGTATCTGGGGAAAATGAAGGCAGATGAAAGGTCTGATAGGACCCTTCGGTTGTGTTACGTTTTAGAGAACCTCTGGATTGTTAGTCCTTTGAAACTGGATTCCCTTTCAGAGCACTGTCAAGTTTAGTAACAAATGAGAAACAAATGTCTCCAATAGCAGTTCTGCTTAACTCAGTCTAGCTTCAGTTTGCATTTAGGTTTTTTTCTGGGTTTTAGTTTCTCAGAAACCAAAGCTCTTTGTCAAATAATGAAATCTCTCTTTTGGGGTCTTCTACGGATGTTAGATAAATCTTCAGAATCATGGTTTTATGTGAGATTGGCCCAGAATCTAGTGTAAAGGGGCAGGCTTAAAAAAAAAAAGGAGCACACGGGTGGCGCTTGTGGCTTAAAGGAGTAGGACCCCAGCCCCATATGCCAGAGGCAGGTTCAAACCCAGCCCCAGCCATAAACTGCAAAAAAAAAAAAAAAAAAAGGGAGCACACTTTGATAATCAACCAGCCCTGAACACAAGTGCCGCAACAAGACTGTTCACTTATTGTGTCCCAGAGAACAGTTACTTCAGAAAGTTCATGGCTCAAAGTGGCATTGATGGCTCTTTGGTAGCAAATGTGGACTCATTACATTTGATGGCTAATCCGTTTTCCTTCCATGTGGCATGTTTAATCAGCTCTGAGAGAGACCGAACTCTGCAGGTGGAACTGGAAGGGGCCCAAGTGTTACGCAGTCGGCTAGAAGAAGTTCTTGGAAGAAGCCTGGAGCGCTTAAGTAGGCTGGAGACCCTGGCCGCCATTGGAGGTGGGGAACTGGAAAGTGTGCGAGTTCGTCACAAGCATGCCTTCTGAGCCCTGGCGGGTCAGACTGCAGTCCGGGATGGAAAACCTTGTTTACACTAACCAGAGAGAGCCATGTCTGACTTTGGCAGAATTAAACGGTGACTTACTAATGGTAGAACTGGTACAAGTAGCATCAACCACCAAATGAAACTCACTTTAGCCTACTTGTACAGACCTATCTCTAAATTAAATGGTGGAGGTTACAAAGTGTACTTGCACATTTTAAATCATTCCATTTTAGTTTTTCCACCCTTATTCATTCCTTTCCTGATGAGCCCTTCCTTCTCATTGCCTCATCCCTTCCATGGGCCAATAAAGTTTATTCCTCCCCTGACTTCCACAATCCATTTCATATGTTCCATATCCCTGACATAAATGCATGCGTGTGTATTATTTTTGCCATTCAATCAACTTCTCTTCCAGAGTGTTTTTTTAATCAAATAAAAGAATTAAAGTTCCAAGATAAGAGAGAGAGAGAGAGAGAGAAAGAGATTAAGAGTCTATAAGAATGACTTTGCAAAAGTGGCACAATCCTTATCAGAAGGTAATCAAAACCATAGAGCAGTCTTGTAACAGCAGACTACGAGAATGGGGAATGACAAGTTGAAGAACAGAGGCAAAGACCTTTAAAGTGCATAGTAAATGTTGTAAACCTTAACCTCTACTGTAGTTTCAGAGTTGACTATTGAATGACAAGTAAAATCAGATTAGGTAAGGATTAAATTCTATTTAAAATGTTTTCTTTATTGGTCCCTTTATATTTCTTTAAGCCAGAACATAATTTCAAGAAACATCTTCCAGAGTTAGAACTCTGTGTTCAAAGAAAAGTGCAAATTAGTGTCTTTCTTTATATTCAGAGTTTCACCAAATAACTCAAGCCAGCCAGAGGAGATTATTGCTTCTACACTTCCCTTTAGTGGCTCTGGACAGAGTCCTGTATTTTTCACTATTTAGTGTATTGCCTTCTCCATATAAAAATAAGTAAAGGGATTCAGATTTTTAAGTGCTTGAATAATTTAGAAAGAAATGCCGCAGATCTATGTTCATAGGTTTTAGTTGTTATCTCAACGCTTTCTCATGGCACCATGGCAGGTATAAGGACAGGAACCCTGGAGATTGTAATACTGTCTAAACATCAAGAGTTTGAAAAGTGACCAAGATTATTCTGGAGCATTGTGAGTTCAGCATCATAAATTCTTATTTCTGGTGGCTATAAATTTCCTAGATTAGAAGCTGAGATTTCAGTTACTTTAAACAAAGGACCTGGGGAACCAGGTATTGAGGCTTCATAGCACCATAAATGTGACTGAATACTCTTTCTGAACTAAGAGTGGAAAATAGTGATTTTTCTTTTTCCTTCCATTTTTTTACATGGCACTTTAATTCTTTCACAATCATGTGTTGGTATTCTGAATTCCAAGTAAGTGTTTGGAACGTTAGCTTTGTCTGTAACAGAAAGCATCAGTCAATCTGAAGTGGACAGGGAGAAAATATTTACTGGAAAAGCACCGGAATCTTCTGATTAAGTAGTTTACAAAATATCAACAGCCATAACCCTTCCACATAATGGATATACCATTCTGGTTGTAACGACCTGTAGTGGATAAAGGAATCATTAGGAAATTGTGTAAGTAGAACCATCTACTTTTCTTAGTTTCCCAATTTGAAAAGAACCTTTCTTGCACAAAACTTTTAGTCCATTTGCAGAAGCAAATAGGAGGATAATAGAGCTGTAGAAATGTCAACCCATCAAATCTGTTGTGTCATTGCAACAAGGCATTTAGATAATATCTTAATTTTACTGATAAGCCAGAGAAGTTTTCTAAATCTGCTGTTAAGATTCAGCCATGGATGATTACTGGGTTCTAGTGCTCCTAGTGATTATAGCAATTTATGGTAATGACCACTCCTGTTTCTGTCAACCTCTGACAAGAGTAGTTTGGTAGAAGGACAGATCAGGAGTTTGATCTTGATGCCATATGTGACTAAAATCCTTGCTAACTTTCTAGTCTGGGTAGGTGGAATGAGGCTAGCGAGTAGTGCTCCCTGAAGAAGGCTTGCTGGTCTAACAATTCTGTGTAATAATTTGGCATCTGACTAGAGAACTTTCTAAACCCATATAAAAATGATTCTGTGATTGGGCATATCATCTATATAATCACAGTTAGCATCACGTGATTCCATTTTCTCTACAGAAGCACAGACTTTTCTCTGACTGAATTATTCTGCCTTTTTTAGGCATTATAATAGCTTTGGATAAAGCACCATGTGCTAATAGAACATTAAGCTTGAATTTAAAAATCTTAACCATGTAACAGTAAATTTTCCTTAGGTCATGCTTAATTGGAAGCATAGAAACTTACCGTATATACTCGAGTATAAGCCGAGTTTTTTTCGGCACAAAATTTGTTTGGGTTTTTCGGCACAAATTTTGTGCCAGAAAAACTCGGCTTATACTTGCGTATATACGGTAAATTGAAAAAAAAAAATACATATTGAAAAATTTTTTTTTTCTCACATATCCTTTTTGAATAATAGGAAACATGCAGAGTGTAGTGGTGTAAGAAGTCAAGGTAGATGAAATGGATAGTTTTTAGGACTAAAGAGTTGAAACCTCCAAGAGGATGTATTTAATGAGAGGAATGGAAGTCCTATGACTCATTTCTATTACAGATTTAAACTGTTTCACTTAAATCTGACAATTGTTGGTGCTTAGTATAAATCAACATTTGTCTGATAATCTCTTTTTAGGTATTTAGCCAAGTTCTTTGAAAGCCCTGACTGGGCTGTGTTGTATGTCAGCCTTGTGCTGTGAGAGGGTGTGGTCCTCTGTCATTGCCCCGCCTCCTTCACGCCCACTTCTCTTCATTCAGTGGTGGACTGGAGCAATGTGTTTACCACTGCTACTTCTTAGAGAAAGGACGTTTTTCTTTGCTCATATTTTAAAAAGATTTTTAAATTGCATTTTACATAGTAAGAGATCTATTATGGATCAAGAAAATCTTAACCTATATAAGATACTAGATCCTAGCCACAAGAGATGGTTTTCTTAGAATGTTCTTTACACAGTTTATACATAAGTGAACTCTGTAGTAGCTAGACATGAAAGACATCGTTTTTATGCTTTTTTTATGCTCCTACTTTAGAATCTGGGTTGTGAGAAGTTTTGATCATTGTTTCAAAACATTGGGTTCTCTGGTCTTCCAATTGGATCTGGAGTCTTCTGATTAGGGAGAAGAGGAAGAGGTCATGTTGCATTGAAAATTCTTCCTTTCATGGAGAAATATAAGTTGACTGACCTACCTAAAGTCACTTTACTCTGGACTCTAAGTCTTAGAGCAGTAATTTAACGCCTTTGCTTTTCTTGAGCTAGCATCAAAAAACTCTAGTTCCCATTGTTAGGGTAAAGTCATCAGTTTCTGGTTTTATGGGGTTTTTTTTATATGAAAGAGTTGCAGAATCTTCACATTTGACATCCCTGAAAAACTCATGTTGCCTCTTCAACTAGGACCTCATGTAGTGTTCTGCAGTCCTACAGCCAGTGGTCTGCAAGGAGGAATGACAGACCTGTCCAGTTAGGAAGAAATAGTAGTAACCTACACACTTAAAGTCCATCTTCAATCTTCCCCTGTCGAAATTGTAATAGAGATAAATTAAATGAAATTAGTTTTCTTTTTCAGATACGTCCTATGAGGTGCAAGCACATAGAGCAGTGGTTCTCAATATTCCTAATGCCGTGACCCTTTAATACAGTTCCTGTGGGTTGAGAACTGCTGACATAGAGTGTTTTTTCTCATTTCTGTTAGGGTTAAAACTCAGAGTTTTTGCCTCCCTTTGGTAGTATAGAACCATTTGTACCATCAAAAGAACAGCTGGGAATGCAGACTTCACATGGCAACCCAATGATAACAAACAGAATGAATCAGTAAGATGGCGTGTTAGACTCAGTTCTGTAGGATAATGCTTTCTGGGTCTTACTGTATTTTATAATGTGGGTTTAAGCTACCATCTGGCCATTTGCAGCAGTAGCTTCATTGAAATATTGTATGATTAGAAAATGAGCATGTTGCTTTAAGTAGTCTGAGTATTGACAGAAGGTAAGTCCTCAACTTCTTTCTGTATAACCATGTAGTCAGATGAGTTTCCTAAAAAAAATTAGTGTTAAAATTTGCTTCCAACAAAGAACGGGAAATGGAAGGGAAACATGATACAGTAGAACCAACAGTACTAATTTTTCCAGATTTCAAATAATGATTAAACTTATGAAGTGATGTACCAGTTATTTTGTGGGACCTTCCCCCTTTTCATTGTTCAAAGACAAATTCTGGAAGTAAAAATCTTTATTGTACTATTTTCCTCAGGGAAAAGTTGGAAGGATAAAATAGAAAGTTCAGTAACATCAGAAAATATTTGATCTAAAATTATGTGGAGTAGAGGTGTTAAACACATGAATCAAACTGGCTCCCTTATTCCCGTGAAGAACTTATAATTGTTTAGCATTTGCTTGTTGGTTTGTATTTAGTATATAATGGGAATGCTGCTTTTTGCCATTAGCAAAATCATTGCTCTAAGATATTGACCTCTCAATCTATAAAAGTTAGAGGCATGTGTATATACAAGTATGTCTTATAAACCATGAATTTCTGTGTCCATGAAGTCTTATTAGTTTGAAGCAGCTTAACCTGCTTTTATTACTTAAAAATTTTATAGGCTGTCAAGAGAAATCGAAGTGATTCATAACTTTATGAAGGTGAAGAGAAGTGATGTGTTAAATTACCAGAAACTTGGCATTGCATTATTTCCAGGACTATTTTCCCACAAAAATAAGCTGTATGTGTTTCTCTGGAAGTTCATTTCTTCATGGCACGGTTCTGTTAAACTGTGTTAAATTTGTGCTGAAATGGAGAGTGTACTTTTTTTATCTAATAAGCGTTAGAATTTCAGCTACTTTAGTTGAGACAAAAAATTGTTACTGATCCAATAAAAGTATCAAAGGCCAATGGAAACTATTTGGTTTAATTCTTATAAGATCTATGAGAAAAGTAGAAAAAACTCATTTTTGCCCCCTTTATAGAAGAACGAGTCTACTGATTATTTTACTAAAATTCAAAGTCAAAGCAAGGCTCTGTGGAATAAGTATTTAACTAAAGGAATTAAAGAAGAAGAAACCTGAATTTTTCTCTTCCCAAAGAAATGAGACTAAAGGTAAAGCATTGTGCTTTCCCCAGAAATGTGAAATGAGCTACTTTACCTTAAAAACCCTTTCTTGCTCTTCTTGCTGAAGGAGAGTGGTAGAAAGTAGGACAAAGATCTGAGGAACCAGTTGTAGTGGTGGGTGGTGCTATCTCTGAATGTTCTTCTACTTCTTGTGTTCTTTGAATAAAAAAGAGACCATGAGCAAGAATTTCTTGACATTATAAAATTAGGACGTTGTAGAAGTCCTAATTCATGCAATCTCTGGTCAGCCTAAAGATAGAAAGACTGTAGTTTCATTGAATGAAAAAGTAAAAATTCCAGAGTCCTAAAGAGCTTTCATACCCACAAAAATGTTTGAGATAATGATTTGGTCTTTTAAAGTCATTTAAAACAGATGATTTCAGAGTAATGAAAAAGCTGGACCCCTCTAAGGAAACAAGGGCAGGTCATGGAGGGGTGTGACTGAAGACAGCAGCTCCTGCTGCTGCTGTTCCGTGATCATAATGATAAAGAATATCATTTCTCCACAGAATCTGTGGAGGAATTTGTGGAATCTTTCAGTTTTCTTATGGCCCTAAAGTGTGTACAGGTGAAATTGTACTTTGATAGAAGACCTTTTCTTCTTTGATTCTGTCATGCAGTGTCATAATACTCAAGTCAGCAGTCATTGGCTCAGGACATGAAAACGGGAGAGTCTGTAAGAAGCCCATGGTAGAGTACCTGGGAGTGAACGTGAGATGATCCCTAGAGGGCCCGACTCAAGAGCCTGGCACTGATGGGAGGACTGGCCACTGCAAATGTACTTGTGCTGAGAGTGTTGGCTCTTCCAAAATTAGTAAAATATTGTAACCACAGAGGCTAGTCAAGAAAAAAAATTAGTAAAATGTGATCCTTGCTGTGCTCAAGTAACTATGTGGGAAAATAATACTCCTGTCTGTTGATCCCATGTTAATGGCTGAAAGGAGAAACAATAATGACTGCAGAGTAGAATTTCAGGGCATAGTGTTGACCCCACCCTATGGGACTCACCACTAAAGAATTAGCTGTGGATGCCCAGCACTTTGTAAGGCTGAAATAGGAGGGTTGTTTGAGGCCAGGAGTTCAAGACCAGTCTGGTGGCAACAAAGTAAGACCCCCCATCTCTACAAAATTTGTTTTTCAAAAATTAGCTAGGCATGATGGTGCACACCTATAGACCTACCTATTTGGGTGGCTGAGACAGGAGGATCTTTTGAGCCCAGGAGTTTTTGAGGTTATAGGGAGCTATGATTGTGCCACTGTACTCACTGAAGTATCTTACTGGGTGGCAGAGTAAGACCCTGTCTTCCAAAAATATATAAAAATAATAGGTCATGAATTTCCCTCTAAGGCAGTGATTTTAAACTGGTGTGCTGTGAAAGGACCTTAGGTGTGCTGTGAAAATTGTTAAAGATTATTAATTAAATTATTTTTAAAAGAAGTTCAAAATATTGTAAGTACATTGTTTGGTTTTTTTTTTTTTTTAATCAACATAATCCAAGTGTACCACAGAAGTTTATAGGTTCAAGTGTGCCGTGAGATAAGCAAGGTTGTAATACATTAAGGCTTATTCATGCCTGAGCATGGCGGAGTTTTAACGTAGTTGTAATTCAGTGTTGATGAAGCACATGTCCCCAAGAGTGCATCCTAGTTTACTGACAGCTCTGTGCTTTTTCAACTGTCCCGCGAAGCAGGGGGAGAGCGAAGAGTATTATTTCGAGCCGCCTGCTTAGGGAAACAGGTGTTCAGAAGGTAGAATCAATCAAGATCATCCAGTTGATCCCAGTTGAAGCTATCAGGTATGGAGCTTCCTTCTGACTATATTTAGGTTCCATATAGGCCTCAACTTACACACCCAGGGACCACTTCAGTTTACTAACAACATTGTTGAAGGGTCATATTTATTCAGAGGGCTGTGTGCCACGCACAGCTATGAGCACTTCAAAATATTGAGCCCTTCAAAGTTCACAACTGTGTGGAATGGGTAGCACCATTAACCCTAATTAACAACCGAGGAGACTTAGTTACGGAAAGTTAGGACTTGCCAAGAGTGGACAGACACTGACTACTGACAAAAGCAAGTTCAAACCCAGACTGCTGTGGGGTCTATGCTCTTAATCACTCTGCCATCCTCAATTTACAAATTCAACAATTGTGTGAAATTTTGCCTCAGTGATAAGTATAGCTTATATTTGCATAATGTTAAATTTTCACTTAAGGGTTTTATTATATTATGTTTTAGAGGATTATTTCTGCATATTTTGTAGAATCCATGCAACTGGTAGAAAATCATTTTCTAAATTTTAATAAGGGACGTTTTGGTATAACCTCCATTTTGTGTGGGTTAGAGCCTAGAATATTCAAAGAACCACAACTTAGGAATTTCTATTCCACTCAAGTAAAAATTACTAATAAGATTGGCAATCTAACATGGAAAACTAAATCCCGGAGAAGCAAGTTAACTTTGAACAGATTCTTAGCTTTCAGAAATCTAAAGATAGATGATTTTATTTCATGTTTGAAATTTTAACGATTCTAACTTAGTTCTGAAGACAGTGTTTTGTGGCCACATATCTCTTAGAAAAGGGTATCAACCACAAGATTACTGCCATTTATTAAAAAAAAAAAAATGGTATCAGAAAGGGATTGTCTAATGTAAACTTATAAATAGGATCTTTGGTGAATTAACTTATTTTATTTCCATATTTTCTATAATTTTTTTTCAGCTTTATGCCCTAAACAGTAAAAAAAAAGTCAACATTTTCATTCAAATTAGTAAAAGGCTGAGCAAACTTGAAGCTGCCCTAAAGAAGGTAGCACAGACTGTGAACTAGCTTTGAAAGGTTGGGGGTGGGGGGCGTAAAACAAAAGCCCAGTTTTGTACAGTGTTGGGATGAGGTGGGCATTCTTCCTTTGTCTCCTTCTAATTACTGATGAAGTCACAACTGTGGCCTCCTGCTCCCTGAGCAACTTCAGCAGGAGCATTATCTAGAAATGCAGAGGTGGCGTTAGAAAGGCGTCACAGGTAAGTGGAAGGCAGAAAGTGTTAGGTAAAAGCCTTCAAAACCACTGATAGCCACCCCTCTTAATCCCCTCTTTCTCCTGGAACCTAGGGTAGGAATCATTCTGGGATGTGGGGCTAGCATGGCTAACAACCTATCTTCATCAAGGCATGAGGATTCTGACCTCACAGAGCTGAGCTTTCTTTAACCATTAGAACATTTCTCTAGCACAGTGCTCAAAAGGGAGAGAACGTGAAAAGTATGTTTTGTTCATCTCACTGAGTGGGATGATTCAGTGTTTGTTTGTTTGTTTGTTTTTTGCAGGAAAAACAAAAGATTAGATCTCTGCTGTTATATAGGGAAGGATTTTCCAAAGTAAGCATAATATGATATGGAAGTCCTTAGGTGAATTACTGTCCTGGGTTCAGTGAGTTTCCAAAGCAGCCAAAGCCTGGAGAGTGTGTCCATTCATCTCTACTCTATTGAAAAAGGTGGTTCTGGGCTGATTTGAATGGAAAAGTACTGGAAACTCCTACTACTCCTACTAGACACTGGCTTCCATGGATCTCTGAAGATGCTCAGTGGTAAAGGTGCCTTCTTATGGACAGGGTGTTACTAAGCAGTATCCTGCCTGGCTCTAACATTGACATTCATGGTAAAGGTTAGGAACTTAAACTGGTATCACAGCATGCTTACTACCTCTCAGCATTGTAGTGAGATCAGTCTGGACCATTGAAAGACTGGCATGAACTTACAGATACCAAGAAATGGCAGGTAAGATGTGAATTGTGCCTGTTCACCCTCCTGCTCAGGGGAGTGAATGCTCATTACTAGCCTTTCATTCATGGCTGCCTGAGCTCAGGAGCAGGTTCTTGGTATTGGAGGAAGAAGCAAAGATCAAGATCTTATTTGTCATTAGAAGAAACAGTGAGTGGCTCCTGTCTAAGAGTTCATAGAGTTGACAATGAGGCACAGCTCTTGTCAGCACTAGCTATGCGACCTTGGACAAACCACCTACTCTCATTCAGGCCCAGGCTATTTGGTGGTCTAAAGAACAGTTTTAAAAGGCTGGTTGCTGAGGCCAGGGTCAGAAATAGATCTCAGGATTCTCTAACTTGCAGTTCTGTAAGGCATAAGGTATCACAGTAGATTTTGTTAGGTATTCCAGTGACTAAGCTATGATCAATTCCTACACTTTCAGAAAAAATCAGTAATGTGGGCCACAGTTCATGTCTAACACTGTATGGACAGTTCTTCATTTTAACTGATATAAAGGGGAAGAAAATTCCTTGATTTATGCTGTCCAGCATGGTAGCCACTAGCCGGGATATAAACGTCAGTGTCTTAGTTTTAAGTAATCAGTAGCCACATGTGACTAGTGTCTGCTGGACAGCACAGCAGAAGGTCCTTTTGGTGAGTGCTGCCTTAGACTTTTGCCCAGACCATGAACTGCAGCTACTTGTCCCATAGAGCAGGGTGTACATGTCTGTGCCCTATGGCTGTGTTGTCTCTGGGGAATGAAGGATGGATTAAATCCCATTTGAATCAAGCAGTGCAAGTGACCCTCCCGGCAAAACAAGTTTGCATTGAACAAGAGTTCAGGAGATGGAGAGAGGGGAGGTTAGAGGAAGGAACTTGAAAACACCTAAGGCATTCTGTGCCTTGGATCTTGATGACTATGCCTGAACCTATGTAGGGTACAGGACCCCTGGAAAGGAGTTCCTCAGAGACTGTCCCCAGTGTGTAACTAATCCCAACAATGTAAAAGTGTGAGAGGAGCAGGGCTGTCCTGATACCCAGGAACTGAGGGACCCTCTGCACACTCAGTAGTGGGGAAAACGTTAGTCATGTCTGGCCCATGAGAAAGAAAGTTGTTATATAGATGGCCAGTGGTGGGATGGGGAGTAATTCAGGCTTTCAGTAATTCAGGGTAACCAAGTTACCTGACACTCGGCTCCTTAGGTAGAGGTCTGCACAGTCAAGACCAGCTTTTGTTTTGAAGCTTGGAATTGAGTGTTAGAAGGAAAGTTTCAATGGTATAAGGAAAGGACTTGGTTCTGTCTTCCCTGCCAGTCCTGTGGCTACAGGGCCATGCATACAGGGAAAGGAAGAAATCAGAGGTGGAAAGCAAAAGGTGTAATTTTACCTGCTGTGTGGAAGCCGTCTGTGAAGGGAATCACCTTTCTTTTCTGGACTTATTTCCAGGTGCAGCTGCAGGGGATGACACTGAAGATGCAAGCACTGAGTTCACTGACAGCATCGAGGAGGAGGCTGCACACAGCAGCCATCAGCAAGTAAGTCAGCGTCAGGTTCTGGGCTTCCCCGGGGAGGAGGCCGATGGGGTCTGATGGTCTCCTACAGCCCTTGTGGACCTGGAGTGAGAAGGTATCTTTTTATATAAATCAGTTCTCAGTCTTCCTCCCACCCTCCCTGAACTTTCCAGCTGTCTCTCCAACCCATGTCTGTCCTCATTCCATATTCCTCTCCAATCCAACCCTTGGGTTTTGTTACTTCTATTTCTTTCTTCTGCTTCCTGCCTCCTCCTACCCACCTTTCCCCTACTTCCTCCCTGTAGCTATAGCTTCAGAAGAAGTTTTACTTACAAGACACATGGATACTTCCCCCTTGGGCTTTTGTAACTGAAATATGCTACAGAAGGCAAGAAGTCATCAAAGGGCCACGTAGGGAGATGGCAGGCCTAGGATCTGTGTGGGGCGAATGCTCTTTGAGAAACTCCAAGAGTATTGGGATGGTTCCAAAGCAGGGATCTTTCTCAGTGAAATCTCAATATACAAAGAGAACCTTGTTGTGTGACCTGATGATCCACCCAGGTTGTGATGACTCCATGACCAGCAGACGGCCCTTCAACAGCAGACCCCAGTCAAATCTCAGAACTTGGTGCCCAGTGCTGAAACACTATCTCCACCATCAGTGAAGGTGTAACCAGCCTGTTCTCGAGCCAGAGGGAATGCCCTGGACCTCAGAGGTTAGGTCACCAGTGTTAACCTCACATCACCCACTGGTGTGTCTCCACCTTGCCCAGAGACATTTAGCTATCTCATCTCCCATGGACTAGTGACTCTCTTAAGTTAAGGAGAAAATGATCATGGGTAGATACCCTTCTGCAAAACCAGCCGGGCTTTCCACTTATAGCTTCCTTGGGGTATTAGGAAACCTGTAGGGAAATAAAATCTGCTGGTTCTGCCTGTGTATCTCCTGCATAAAGAAAGAGGAGAATCTCATAACCCAATATGGAGATCCCAAATAACCTGTCCCAAATCTTTCAGGATTTGGCTTGGTCTTAGGCTCTTGAGGACATGAATAATTGTCTGGGATACCTCACATCCTCAACAGTTTCTATACCTTCTACCAAGATACCCTTTTCGTTGCTGTAGCTACACCTGACCTGCCTTTCTCGCTTGAGCTTTTGCATGAGCTCCACTTCTTTTGCTTGGACAGTATCTCTTGAGTCTTATTCCTTGATGGTTGTGACTTTATGTGCAGCTCTCCCTGCCACTCCCTGATTTGGTTGAGAAAGCTGGACCTGCAGGATGAACCTCTGAGACAGAGCTAGATTGGGACGTTGGCTGGTCCCTGGTGACTATAATGGCTGTGTGCCAGGATTAACTTCACAATAAATGAATAGGAGACACAGATATGAAGAGACAGATTCTGACTGACATGGTGCAAACTATCCCTGCTAGTGCAAGCCCTTCACTCTAAATCTCAGTTGTAGGCAAACTGATTTATAAAGTCACTTCTTTCTCAGGCTTCTTTCCTATAGCCTCCCATGGAGAATATGACCAGACCCCATTTTGAGAAGGTCAGTCCAACCTGGAATGAATTTTCCTGTTGGGACATTTGTTTATCCCTTGCAATGCTTGCCACGGTACTTGGCATAAGAGATACATGGTATAATTATAAACTAGCAAACCTCTGGATCAGGGCTTGACTCATGATAGTTAAAGTGTATGCCTGTTGGATGAAGAGTCTTTTGGGTAAGCAATCTTTACTTTCTATCACCTTTACTTGAAAATCAATCTTTAGCTTTAGGTAGAAGTTTTAGTGTGTTAGATTGTTGTAAATTTGTATCATCTTCTCTGGAGTTTGAAGTTGTGATTTTCCTGCTAATAATTAAATAAAGTTTGCTTTGCCATATCTGTTTTGTGTCCAGATTCTCAAAATTTGTTTGCTTGTTTCCAGAAAAAAGGTCCCTTAAGAGTAGGCTCTGAGCTCTTCCTTGGTTTGCCCTTGGATGGTGAACTATTTCTGACACCAGGCTCTCTTCCTACTTTGGGTATTCACACACTGTCCCTAACACACACATCTAACTTCTTTCCAAAGCAAGAATTACCTTTTGGCCAAAGCAAGTTGCTTCCTCCTTACTTTTTAGATTCACCCATCTCAGGAAGCTTTCCTTGTGATTCAGGCAGGTGAAAACCCCTGGAGTATCTGTTCACTACAGGGAACTGGGTCAAAGCCCTGCAGGACTATTAGTGACTGGGTGTGACAGAGGTGCGAGGTGGGGAAGGAGGCATCAACCTTCCCTGAGTGATCTATTTGCTGGATGGGCCCTCC